>JAECMU010039976.1:6133-16277 GCA_016106625.1 Dracogyra subfuscus
TCTCTCTCTCTCTCTCTCTCTTTCTCTCTGAAATTAGGCGAACATTATTTTGTTTGTTTGTTCCTTGCAAAAGTCTAGTTTTCCTTCTTGCATTAATGTTTAGTTACTATATATAATTCTCAATTTTCATATACCGGTAGAGCAGTATGCATTTCATGGAACATTTTGTTTTCTAAATCTTGTCAATATTTCTAATCAACTAAAAATGTATTAGCAATTGCTGTTTAATGTTTTAACATTGTGTAGAGATCACTGAAACTTGTGATACTGAACACAAATGTTCTCTGTATTCAATGAGTAATTAAATAAAACTATTATTTTTCAGATCTTCCTGTCACAGATTAAGTTAGAGGAGAGATTGGAATCGATGGCGCGTGCGACAACGATAAGCGACGACGAACTCGTGGCTCTGTCGGTGAAGGAACTCAACAAGCTGTTGAAGGGTCTGACCCGCGACGAGGTCGTCAAACTCAAACAGAGGCGGCGCACGCTGAAGAACCGGGGCTATGCAGCCAACTGTAGGGAGAAGCGCATCTCCCAGAAGGAGGAACTGGAGACAGAGAAGGAGAAGCTGAAATCAGAGGTGGACCGACTTCAGAGAGAAAACGATGTCGTCAAGATGGAACTGACGGCTCTCAAATCAAAATACGATGCCCTTGCTCATTTCGCAGACTCTAACCGGATACAGATCTTACCGCAGCCGATAATGCTGAGCTCGGTGTCACACGAATCACTGATGATCAAGTCGGAACCAGTCCAGAGTGCGAGACAGTGCTCAGCCTTATAGCGTTACTGTGTAAGACGCGAGACAGGCTGTTCTTAAAACCCACCAATCAGTGCTCTCATATCATAATATATATATATATATAGAGATATATATATTCGAGTGAAATTGATGTATGGAAGTCCTGTGTGTATACTCAAAATGGTATCGACACCTACTTTCCAGATTTTTGCCAAATTATAATGCTTGATTGAAATTGTGTGACATTGTACATTTCGTCCATGTTACCTAAAACGACAGCGGAAGACTTGTGTGTCTGTTTGATAAAATCCGTGCATTTTGTAATTGCTATTCAAAAGTAGAATATCATTTCATTCCTACAAATTATTTATTGATTATAGTTTACATGTGACAAGGTTACCAGATCATGTACATAATATGAAGTGTGTGCTGAGGCCTCCATTGAGATATGTGAAACTTGGTTTTCGTTATTTTACTAGGCCGCACAGGCCTGTAGTGATCAGATGTGTCTCACCAGGGGTGGACTGGCAATTATCTTGGCTTGTGGCAGCATGGCTATGTTTTGAAGATGGGAATGTCTGGTATGCTTTCATCAGAAAACTGTTCAAACATGCCTGTTGTGGGCTCATTGTCTGACTTCACCACAGAGTTCTGCCCACGACAGGTCCACCTTTAGCACCAGGGCCTTGTCTTATGAAGTGAGCTTAGCGCCAAGATCACCGTAAGGGCATACAGTAGTTATACACTTAGGTAATGTTAGCTCTAAGATCACCTTATAGGCAGCAATATTATCGCTAAGATAGCATTGTAAAACGGACGCCAGGTCTGTTTTCTGTTATTACCTTGGCAACAAACCCTGCTGAGGGCTCCTGACTGGTTGTTTAATTGCTCAGTCCACCTCTATCTGTTTGTATACATGTAGTTCGAGGTAACGTTTTTGTAAAAAATGTGTTATCTATTTTGCAATATGGGCTTGGTGGGGGTAGGAGGATTTGCAACAGTTGGGACATTGTGTTTATATAATGGCCTTCTTACTAATTATAATAATAATAATCAGAGCAAGGGGCTCTGGTTCAAGTGCTATTGTTGTTAATGACATGGTTTTAATTGTAAGACTTAAGTTTAGTTGGGAGTTTGGTTTTAAGGAGTCCTATTGTTAAGATTTCATGGATAGATGTTTATTTACAATGAATTAAATCTTTGTTTTATGACCACATGAAATATTTGTTAAAATGGGTCTGGACACAAAGCTTAAACTGTTTTTTTATTTTTATGACATATTTGCTTTTAAAAAAAATAAAACACAAAGTTGGATGGTTTTAAATAAAAATATTCAGTGTTCATGTTCAATGAATATTGTGTTTATGTTTATCCGCTGTTAAGTTTTGCAGAACAAGAAACAAACAATTAAACATAGCCAAATGTTGGTTATTCTGCAACCTCTGGTTTACTAATCAATTATCACATATTAAAATTCTGTTAAAATTCTGTAGACATAAATAAAATCCTTTACAGATGATTTTTTTTTTTTTAAACTGTTTTTAGTGTTTCTTAAAAAATCTTTATCAATATTTTAAAGTAAAACTGGATTTTTGTTTATGACAATCGAAGTTTGTTTGATCAGTAGATGTTCCACTAACGAGATAAAAATGTATTGGATTTCATCATCTTATGCAGACATTACATAGGTTGTGGTATGTGCTGAACAATATGCACACATACTGTAAATAATGCATGGACCCTGTGTTATAGCTGCCATATGTTTGATGCTTAATACATGTAGGCCTACCCCTTAGTGTTTTCGGTGTACGATTTTGTTGAAATCTTGTTCAAAAATTATAAAAGGGGTTAGTGGTTGCAGAGCACCAGGCTGTTTAACAATAACAATAATTATTTTTCTTTTCCATTCCATCTCTTATACATTGTGATTGGTATCAGTTTGTTGAATTTTCTTTTCCCGCTTTCAAGTGCACTAATATACACTGCTTCAGGCTAAAATAATTATATTCAATGAATATTTGTGAGATTAAAATGTTTATGAATAATAGTTTAATTCTGGTTTGAATCTTATGCTAGTTTTTTAATGCAGAAAATATACCAATACCTACAACAAATAATTATGGTGATTAAATTTGTTTTGTGTTTGTAATTATCATAAATTATTTATGATTATACTATTATATATTTCTTATTTATGACTCTTGAAGTTGACATGGAGTGAAATTTGTCTTCAGAAGTTTCTGCTGTTTACTTAGTAAATTCCTTCTATGTTAATGAGCACCTTCATTCATAGACTGAGTTATTCTTGTTACGTTTTTCAACAGCTTCCTCTTTTAACAGTACATATATAAATAGTGAAAATACATAGACTATATCAGGCCATAGGATTTCAATTTCGTGGGAAGCACCTTGTGATAATGGGAACCCATCAGAAACTGTGTTTAGGTTCTGCTGAATAGTCATACTTGATATAATAATAATGGGAAACAAAATTTAACTTTTGTGATTTTACCGACATGACATTGGAAATGATTGCTTCTGTGAAATCTGAAGGCCTGATGTACGTTACCTACCACAGGTATTGGTCCAATTCTTCACCCAGGGTGTGACAAAAAACCTACACATTTAATAACAATACATGTACATATACTGATCATGGTCAGAAATATTTGTTGAAGCGGGAGTTTCTGCCGTTAAAGTAAGATGTGAAAATATAAATTCTAGCACCAATCCTGTTAATGTTATATTTTACCTGTACAAACCACCCGAGACCCAACAAGATGGCTGTTATAAACAGATGGATTTATATGTGTTTTTGTATTTAAAAAACCCCCACAAAAAACATCTTCAGTTGACTGGTATAGCAGATGGTGGCTATACAAGGTAGTTTTTATAACATCAGTTTTCTTTGTGGGTGAGAATTAAAGGGGAAGAGGTGATCCATGTTATATATTTTGACATACATTATAACATGGGTGTACTATGGAAAGAAACCAAGTGTTTTGAAGATGTCCAAGTCATAATATATATTCATTCTGAGGAAGGATTTTGTGTTATGTTACTTTAATGCATAGTGTAGGGTTGGTCAGGGAGATACTTAGAAGAGGCCTCTAAGAATTGCAAGAACAATTGTTTTGTTCGCACAACTGATTTTCCATTCACACATTAAATTTACAAATGTAGGAAATTATTTACATATTTGTAATGAGTTACTGCTTAAAATAGACCTGTCAGTTCTTGGAGTCATATAAAGTTTTTGTTAATCAGAGATCTTTCAAGGGGGAAGACTATGTCTCTTTTAGAAGATTAAATACATTTAAAGCTGCATTACCTGTTTCATCATTCCTCTGGGAACAAAAATATTTCAGTTTAAAAAAAAAGCTGAAGAGATAAATCTTCTCTCTGACCTCCCCCCACCCCCACCCCTACCAGCTCCATACACAAAATATTAGTTTTATGTATCCAGGATTGCGGTGGCAACCATTTTCGTTTTGTTTTGTTTTGGTGCCTGCTTTGTAAAATAGCAATGACCAGTGCCAGTGTTACATGATTATTGTGGTTCTGTTGAATTTATTATATGTACATTTGTGTGTTTTTTTCCATGCCAAGACTTTAAGATACAGTGCCATTTGACACTTTTAAGATTTCATTATCAGGATTACTTTCTCACCATTTGAGCCTGTGCACCCCAGCTAGCATTTATAAGACAGTGGTATATAATGTGACTTCATAATATTATGATGTTAGGGATGTTGGGAAATAAATGTTTCAAATCAAAATCACTAGGGCTGGATTAAAGTCTTGGTTAGGAAGAATTGATCAGAATGATGTTATGTGGACTTCTCAATCAGTTTGAGTGAATAATATTTGATAACTGGTGCAATCACAGTATTTGATATCAAACAACGAGTTCAGTTGTGTTGTGAACGTTTTTATATATATATTTTATTAATGTAAACAGTTTTTACATTATTATTTAGGAAGTAACTGTCAGCATTTCATTATGTGGCATCTTTACAATAAGAATATTTATCAGCCAACAATTTCAAACAATATGGTCACATACATTACATGCAATAGAATTAATAAAATGTGAATATATTAAAGCATTGATGTGCATTTGGAAAACTTAATTTGGTATGTCAACGGCATTATTCTAAAGAGAGAAACACTGATTGTTTTATTTAAAGAGACTGACACAAACTGATTACCAGTCTATTTTATTCTAAGATAATCAGTCTCATATATTGGTTTAGTATTTGTAGTCTCTGTTGTCCCATGGATTACAAGTATATTTTGATTAATGAGACCAGCACTAATTAATTCACACAAAATTGTAATCAAAGAAACAGAAGCTAACTGAATGGCGGTATATTTTATCTAAAGAGACAAACACAAACTGATTACTAGTATATTTTGTTACTGTATACGAAAATTGGTCTATCTGTTGGTTATATATTTGTAGCTACTTTTGTCCCAGCTAAAATATTCTAATAGGTTAAAAAAAAAATGTGTTCATTTTTAGTGTCAGATACTTTTAAAGTAATTATGTAATCACATGATAAAACATTCTGTGCTCGTGATCACCACGTTAAGATGGATAACATTTAAGGCAGTTTTGTCTTGTGGTCTGGTTAGGTTTCAAACTCCTGTTTTAAATGTATTTTTACATTTTTTCTTTGGTGTATTTGTTAATTATTTTTGTAATAAGCACAAAACTTAATTGTAAGTAACTGGCAAATTGAGATGCATGTCACCAAAAAATATAACATTTTCTAAAAGACAATGTTTAAAATTGTTAAAATTTCAGTCCATCTTTTATTGTCATTGTTATTAATTATTTGATCTTTTTAACTGTCCAAGCCAGGCACTTACAAGATTGTAGTGTGCCCAGGACAGCATGAATGAATTTGATAATGAATGTGTTATGTTTTTAATACCATACCACAACATAAAATCTAGGATAGGGGAACAGACAGTTACATTATTCTGGGGTTTTATATTTTTTAGTGTGTACGGAGAAATGTGTGATTGCACCACAGAAGACAATGAATGCTGAGGATCAGTGTATCCTCGGATCAACCAATCAGAAATGATTTCAAACATGTCAGAAGGCAGCATATTTATGTATACGTGTATCCTTGTTTGTGATTGGTTAATGAGCACATGTTTGTATTCAGGTTTATGACTGGTCAAATTAATATATATGGGTAAAAAATCCTGATCAGTATAAAAATAAATATCCACTCCATTTTTGTTCTATCATTTGTATATTAATATTATTTTGTAAAATAAATTTATCATTAACAACATTAATTCATGAGAGGTGTATGTGCGTTTTTTAAAAGTGAGATATGGTGGTGATGACGAAGATGATGTTGGATATTGTACATAGTTGAGTGATATTTATAAGACTGTCGAAGAGCAGCAGACATGTTTGAAGCATTCCATTGAAACATACCTGAAAGGTGTTTTTTTTTCATTTTAGTTTTATTACTCTTTTATTTCTTCATGTTTTGTATGGATTTTTACCCATCTACTGTCGGTGTGATTGAGAAGTTGTGGTTAGAATGGATTTTGATGTGGCTGAGGCTACAAACGAAAATAGTGCCAAAGCATAATGTATGCTGGGTTTGTTTATTTATTTGCTTCTTTTGTATTCTTTCCTTTTGTAACTTGTGGGGAGATCCGGAGGTAACACACAGGCCTTGAGTAACAAGAGGCTGCCTGTTAACAATGAGGCCCAGGAGTCATGGCTGTACCCTGCTTTGAGTAGCTAGAGGCTGCTTGTTAACAATGAGGCCCGGGAGTCATGGCTGAACCTTGGCTGCCTGTTAACATTGAGGCCCATGACTCATGGCTGTACCCTGCTTTGAGTAACTAGAGGCTGCCTGTTAACAGTGAGGCCCAGGAGTCATGGCTGTACCTTGCTTTGAGTAACTAGAGGCTGCCTGTTAACAATGAGGCCCAGGACTCATGGCTGTACCTTGCTTTGAGTAACTAGAGGCTGCCTGTTAACAATGAGGCCCGGGACTTGGTAATATGAAGTCTTCTTTAGCTAGAAATAAAAAGGCTATTTTTAATTTTTAAAAGTACTTGTTTTGTATTTTTTAATCCCTTGCCCCGCTGGTGACAACCCTGATATCTTGGATTCGGTTGGCTTGATGGTTTTCCAAATGAGTGCGAAATGTACTCAAAGGATCTACATACATTGTTTAAAGACAGGTGGCCATAATACAGAGGTAAAATAACATACATTCTTTAGCTTTTGGAATATACTTGAAATGTAAATTGTGGACTGGTGCCCTTTGTAACAGGTGTCATTAATTTGCCTATTAAGTAACTAACTACAGTGTATTAAAAATATATAACGGCAGATGGGGTAGGGATGGTGGAGATGTATTACACCTTATGTTCAGCCAGCCATTTTTCGCTAAATATTGTAGACTATTTTTACAGGTTTCCGAAGTGGTCATTTGCTTTAATGTGTAATGTAAAAACCAGACTAGCAAAACATTAGTGATGAACAGCTGGCTGAACTTGCTCCTGGAATCAGGGATCTATTTAGGAGTTTTATACTTGTTTGCTTTTCACCCCACCCTCACAACGGTAGATGGACTGAACCTATGATATGTAAAGTCAAAGTAGTGCAGTGGTTTTATACCGGATTGCCTCTCCTCTCCATAATATGTCCCTGAGAACTTTTAATTTTTTTTACTTCCATTTTACATTGCGGATCTTCCCACAGTTCATGTTGTTTGTTTTCAGTTTGTCAAAGCATAAACTGAATATTATTCAAAAATCTGTGTCCGATGCTGGTATTGCACATAATCTGAATTCATTTATTCTTTTCAGTAATTAGTAGATAATTTGAAACATTTGCAGACCAAAAAAACAAAACCTGTCATTAAACATTGATTGTTTGATTGATTTAGATACCAGGCTATATGTTAATATCAAAATGATGCTTATTATTAATATTTTGTAAACTTTGACTTAATTTACTAAAGTCTCGCATCTTTGTGATCACGCAGGATGCTTTGTTGTCTAGCAGAGCTTTGTGAATTAGGCCTCTGGTCATAAAATCATATTTGTTGAATAAATTTGCTTGTATTCAGTGCACAGATAAATATTTTGTAAAATGACGGAGAAAAAGGGTAATAACTTGTACTGTGCCTATGTGACTTCAAAACAAAATAACACATAGGACCAAATTTACAAACCCTGTTTTTGTCTTAACATGTGTATAACTACATATATTTACAATGCTTCAACACTATGGTGTAAGAAAAACAGGCTTTGTAAATGTGGTCCAAACTGTGCACAAATTGCCTTAAAAAATGGTAATACATGTATAATGTGCATATATAACCATTTTAAAACTGAATACTATACAGTATATATATATATTAGCTTCAGACTGCTAGTACATGTACCATGTAACGTGTGTATATAACCAAAAGATAATATATGTACATGGATAATATACAGTGTTCATTTACAGGGGCGGATTATGGGGGTTTCCCATTGATGTCCATGTAAAATGTATAATTTTAAATTATAAACATTTACATATTGTTTCGGAACACACACCTAAAGCATAATCTGCCCCTGATTTATTAACTACAAAATACAATCAAACCTGTTTGAGTGTCCAACTTCTCTTAAATAGCCACTGTTCTAAGAGGACACTTTTTAAATTCCTGTGCTTTATTTAAAACTACCAAGGGTGCAGAAATGGAAAACAGTTTACTAGCCCGTAGGACAAAGAGTCAACTAAAATGTATTAGCTGGCCAGTATTTCTACTAGTTTGCCAGCCTATAGAACAATATATTAAATTCTTTAGCAATATTATAATATACACTTCAAATGATAGATACAAGCTATATTTGAAAAATATAACTGAAGTCATCTATCGTCAATGCGATACATGCATTTTGTGTATTCCGTCAATATTCTGAACAGTGTGTTTGAATGGTTTGGAATTCTGACATGGCTGATGCGCATTCAATGGGGAAAAACCCGTTATGGTCATCAGAAAAAGACAGGCAGCCCATCGGACTGGTAGATCTATTTTTTAGCTCCTCCGTCCGAATTTTTACTCACATTTGACGAGCGGGTAGGTACTTTCTGCAGCCCTGTAGTAAAGACATAGTAACACTGACAGTTGACTTAAAGAAATGGTTTGGGGAGCAATTAATCACCCCTTTATTGCTTTCAAGGCAAGGTCTGTTGAATTACAGCTATATAGTATTGAATGAGAAAAAATACGGTTTGTTTATATTTAGTTCCGTAACTCTTAATAAAGACCATCTCGCCATGTTTTATAATGCATCCTAGCACCTAAAACTACTTAGCTCTGGGCAAGCAAAATTATTTTGTTCACCAAATTGTCTACTGAACTCCACAAATTTCAGAAACAGTAATTTTCTAACAAAATGTCACTTATTACCCGGTACATGAAATTAATTCGCCAAGTTAAAATAAAATTTGCCAGTTGATAAATAAAGTTGGCAATAAATTCATCAGATGCAAATTCATTCATTCGGTAGGTTTTCTAACTTTTATTTTGATGTCAATGAATTTGTTTAGTTTCTCAAAACAAAATTTGCCAAATGGTGATTAGTATTTTTGGTCCAGCTTAAATGATATACATGCATCTATAATGGCAACATTTGTATATATATTACTTTCAGAAACCCAATACATGATATTGCATAATTTGCATATTCCTGTATTGCCTTAAACATGCTAATATGCATATAACATACCATATGCATATACCGGTACATGTATTACCTTCAAAAAGCTAATACATATATCGCATACCATGTGCATATATTATCTTTAAAAAGCTAATACTTGTATTGTGTACTATGTATCCATATTACTCTTAGTATAGACAGATGCATTCACAGAACTTCAATTTGCTAATGTTACACTAGTACTACCTGTATTAGTTTGCCATTTGTTATCGTTTCTGTGGACTAAACATGTCCAAATTCCATTTAATAATTGTTTATTTCATGCGATTGAGTGTTTTTGACATTCACTGTTCTATTTTGATGTTATGACAGTATGAGAAATGATGTGCTTCCAATCAGTTGCATTTAGGTATATTTAGAAATAATGGATATTTGCACATCATCAATGTTGCTACAATATAGTCTCATCCACTGACTTTATCATTTAACATCTGCATCTTAATGGATTTTCAGGATTGTTGAAAGGTAAAATTCAGTTAAACATACATTGTACTTCAAACGTTATCACATACATTGGTGGGTGGGGTTTTTCTTATAGCACCCACTACTCAATTAAGTTTATCACTTCAGATATATTCAGTGGACATTAAAAATTAAAAGTGAAACAATACTTCTGGTGCATCATATATCTGT
>JAECMU010040000.1:0-13252 GCA_016106625.1 Dracogyra subfuscus
GAATTTTGGCGCAATTTTGATGGTCGTTCTAAATTGAAACAGGAGTGAGAGCTAGAATTTGTTCCTTAGTAGTTTAATGCAACAAACTCGGGAATGCCCCTTTAATATATCGCTGTGTACATGTAACGAGTTTTGCTTGTCCTAATGTTCATAGTAATCAAAATTATATATTACCTCTTAATACTTTCGTGCATACGGAAACCAAATGTATTAGCCTATTACTTCAAATGATCATACCGGCCTCGGTGGCGTTGTGGTTAGGTCATCGGTCTATACTGGGTTCGGATCCCAGTCGAGGCATGGGATTTTTATTCCAGATACCGACTCCAAACCCTGAGTGAGTGCTCCGCAAGGCTCAATGGGTAGGTGTAAACCACTTGCACTGACCAGTAATCCATAACTGGTTTAACAAAGGCCATGGTTTGTGATATCCTGCCTGTGGTAAGCGCAAATAAAAGATCCCTTGCTGCCAATCGGAACAGGTTATGTTCACATGCCTTGGCGTTCTCTGACAAAACACAAACTCTACTGGAAGATCCGAAAAACATTACTCTAACCAAGAGTTTTGTTTCATAATCATAACTTACTGTTACATGTTGGAGTTCGAAATATCAACACACAATCCATATTGTGACTTCTGTTGTTCATTCATTTACATACGCCAGAAATATGAGAAGAAATGTTGCACGATGTTAATGGTGTAAATTTATTGTAACATGTTGATACCTAGAATCCACTTTTGTGACTTCTGTTGCTCGTTCAGTTACATACACCAGAAATACGAGAAAGCATGTTGTACAATATTAATGGTATAAAATACAAAACAAAACAAATCTACTCCGTGCATATATTTCCGTCCATCACTAGTGAAGCGTAACAACCGCTACAAATTTTTATTTTTTGTTGTTGGTTTGTTTAACGACGCACTCAACACATTTTAATTACGGTTATATCGGCGTCGGACATATGGTTATGTCGAGAAAAAAACCCAGTGGTCAGCTGACGGGGATCGATCCTAGACCGACCGCGCATCAGGCGGGCACTGTACCACTGGGCCACGCTGCCCGCTCAACCGCTACAAATGATATGTGAGCAAAACTAGCCAACATAATATAATAATATAACACTTGCAAACCTAATAAAGCATTGTACCGATCCTTAATTAATGTTAAATAAATAAATAAATATGTTTCAAAGTATAGTAATTTTAAAAGGTAAATGTATGGTGGATATATACTGAACAAAATAAGAAACTTCCACTAACTTTGCTTGAACATAACTTGATGAAAACAAACTGGGGGAATAATTGTTATATATGCGTTTAAAGAGTGTTCCGTGATGCATCGTTTGGTGCAAAAATCATGGCCATAGCTTAATAGAAACAGGGAGACATTTTCTGTGTGGTAGAGGTTAAAAACAAAACCCACCCACTTAATAACGGGTTTGACTACCTCTTGAATTGACCTCTGCAGTGCATCGCAGGCGCATAGAATTGACTAAAATGTTGATTTCTGCCTGTGGAATATTGTTCCATTCCTGAATGAGCGCTTGACGAAGTTCGTTGAAGTTAGCGGCTAGGTTGGGACTATACCAGACATGCTCGATGGGGTTGAGATCAGGATTTTAGCGGGCAGGTCATCATTAAAATCAATGTTATTTGTCCTAAGAAAAGTTACAGTGTCTCTAGCTGTATGAGAGGTGGCATTATCCTGCTCAAAAATTGAGATGTTGGCGTTGTTATGGAACAGAGGAATGACGTGATGAACGTGAATGTCATCGCGGTAACGTTGAGCATTTAAATTGCCACCAATGACGACTAGTGGTGAACGATAACCATGGGCAATGGCTGCCCAGACCATGACAGAACCCTCACCCCCGAAACGATCTCGTTCAAGAACACAACAGTCAGCATAGCGTTCATTTCTCCTACGGTAGAAGCGCATCCTCCCATCACCACGTTGTAAAGAAATTCTGAATTCATCCGAAAAAAGAACGGTATTCCAGCGTCACCGTATCTAACGAGTGTGTACACGTGCCCAATTAAAACGATTTAGTTGATGAAGTTGCGTTAAAACGCATCCGACGTAATGACGTTGTGCATGTAAACCGTTCTCCCGCAGACGATTACGAACAGTTTGCCCACTGATTCGGTTATTATGAAGCCCAGGTGTGTTAGCAACAGCAGCAGTGGAAGTTTGGAATCGATTGCGCAAATGCGTGTTCATAATATGGCGGTCTTGACCACGCGTTGTAACACGCGGACGTCCACGACGTGGCAAGTTGTTGATGCTTCCTGTCGTTAGAAATCTTACGCGAAGATTTCGTATTGCCCAACATGCCTTGCAACGTCTTCTGTCGACATGTTATCATCAAGCATGCCAATCGCCCGTTCGCGTAAACTATTGGGTATTCTTGGCATACTAAAAATGCTACAATGTGAAAACACTTTCACTTTTTTACAAATTTTGAAACGTTTTCGTTCACTTGACAACAATGTCAGTAATACAAGTAAAACAAATTGACCGAATACTACACGGGACATGTCGAACCATGGATGCACGTGCAAATTGAACTTCACGTTGTCGACGATTAACAGTGCAAAAGTAATCCACAAAATTCATGAATCCTGATAATACAGCTCAAGGCTAATACTATCTATATAATTTCATTACATAATGAATTCTTTAACACAACAATTTTAATGTTTTATTTAACGACGCACTCAACACATTTTATTTACGGTTATATGGCGTCAGACATATGGTTAAGGACCACACAGATATTGAGAGAGGAAACCCGCTGTCGCCACTTCATGGGCTACTCTTTCCGATTAGCAGCAAGGGATCGTTTATATGCACAGGATAGCACATACCACGGCCTTTGATATACCAGTCGTGGTGCACTGGCTGTAACGAGATTAACACAACATATACTATATGTACAACTCGGAAGTTTCTTTTTTTGTTCAGTATATATATTTATATCGGTATCATCTGTGCTCAAAACTCGCAGCGGGCAACATAACCCAGTGGTACACTGCCCGCCTGATGCGCGGTCGGTCTAGGATCGATCCCCGTCAGCTAACCACTGGGTTTTTTTTCTCGACATAATCATATGTTCGACGCCGATATAACCGTAGTTAAAATGTGTTGAGTGCGTCGTTAAACAAAACAAAACAAAACAATCAAAACATAAAGTAACAATAACAAATATTGTGTTGACCGTTAAATAATGTTATTGAGTATATGAATCTGTTTCAAAGTATACAACGCCTGCAGTTGCCCACGGCAATTGGTATTGCCGTGAAGATTGCCGATGAGTGTTTCATTAACCACTTCATTTATATTTTATTTTATTTTATTTTGTTTTTAAATTGTTTTTTTTATTTTTGTGTTTAGTTTTTGGGGGTTATTTTCTTATCTTTGTTTTTTTTCTTGTGTTTTTCTTTTGCTGTGAACTATATTCGATTTTTTTTTTTTATGTCTTTTTTGTTCTCTTGTTTCCCCGTAGATATGTTCTGAATTGCGTGGATCGAGTACACGCATTTCAAAAGGTAAATGCATATTTGAATAAAAACATTTATATCAATATCAGCTGAAAAGGAAAGGAATGTCTGTTTAACCACATCTCCAAATATTAATTTTAACCTACTTCTACCTTGTTCTTACATACAAAACAAAAACAAAACAAAACAAAACGAAAATAGTATTTCATACTCACCAAAACAATACCGATCTTTACACTGCCTTGGCCACTGTCCTGTTGGGTGTGCAGCAATATTTTAATCCATTTTTGGTTTTATAGCAGCTGACGCCTATGTAGACACTTGTCATTCGCTACACATAATGGAGAGGTGCCACCCGACCAAGCCTTGACATCTAATCGTTAAGGTTCAGGTGATTGCTCAGTCTTCTAGCTAACGGCGCTCGAATGGCATTTGTGGGCGGCACGGTATCAACACCTTAATGGTTTCACAAATATATCACAGCAGTGGTCATTCCAGTGACAATAGTAGGATGATAGCTTACCTACTCTTGGCATCACAGGTGGGTTTTTCTTTTCTGATAAGTAATACGCTTCCCTGGTATAGTTGTGTTAGGGTGTGTTTTCTTTCAGTTAATTAGGTTTTTTCTTCTTCTTTTTTTTTTTTTTTTTTTTTTGTGGTGGTAATTACTTGTACGTATGTTAAAGTCTAGCATCGTCAAAGTACTCTTGTTTACTACAGTTCTTCGTGTCAACTGTCAAGTCATCAGTGAATCATAGTGCTGTTGTTGTTTTTTGCATACAGTTAAACCTCAAAAGACCGGACCCTCTGTAAACCGGAATTCTCTCAAGACCGCACTAAAGGGACATTCCTGAGTTTGCTGCACGTTTTAAGATGTTATTGATTAACAGAGACTTTTCAGCGATTGTAATTACATAACAAATATATTTTATTGTATAAAATATTAATATCTGTATATTGAATGTGTTTCTGATCGTTCTAATATATATAATAGGTTAAATTTTACTTTATTTCTTAAAATATTATTTTTTCGTACGTACGAAATTATGTAAAGACGAAATCCAGTTTGGGCTTCTTACAATTATCAAGACGACCAGAAACCCATTGAATATACAGACACTGATATTCTAAAGAAGAAAATATATTTAATGTGTAAATTTAATCGTAAACATATTTTATTAGTCGGAAACATCTTACAATGCAGCAAACTCGGGAATGTCCCTTTAAACCGGATCCCTCTAAATACCAGACATTTGTTTTTGTTCCAAGGGTGTCCGGTTTCTAGGGGTGTTTTTCTGTATTATTATATTTCATTTATATGTAAATTAATTACGATTTTGCCTGATTATATTTAAATTTTCTTTCTTATTGTTGCTTGATAAAGGTAACCTAATTTAATATTTTGTTAAAGGGACATTCCTGAGTTTGCTGCAATGTTTTAAGATGTTATCGACTAATAAAATGCTTCTACGATTAAACTTACACATTAAATACATTTTATTGTTTCGAATAGTAGTGGCTGTATATTAAACGTGTTTCTGATCGTTCTAATATTTGTACTAGGTTAATTTTCATTGTATTTCCTAAAAAAATATTTGTTCGTACGTACGAAATTATTTGAAGACAAAATCCAGTTTGGGCTTCTTATAAATATTAAGACGACCAGAAACGCGTTGAATATACAGACACTGATATTCTAAACAAGAAAATATATTTAATATGTAAGTTTAATCGTAATTTTTCGGAAACATCTTACAATGCAGCAAACTCGGGAGTGTCCCTTTAAGCCATTGTGTTTTAGACATCTATTAAGGTCATTTACATGTTAAACAGCTATTGATTTTACTACAGAAGTCTGTTTAATGTTTCCTTGTAGCAAATTTATGTTAGACGTCTACTTGTTTTACTTGTTTGCTCTTGCTATCATGGTATTATAAGCGCATCACGATTCGTAAAGAAAGAGTATTGTTTTGACCTTCCTATAACAATTTATCAAATTTAATAACATTAAACGAAAACTGTATTTATTGATTGTGTAGAGCAAAAAGTTAAATATTTACTGACACAAACCTTGCTTGTTTCCACCACTCCCTCCACCCCCACCAATACTACTACTAATACTAATACTAATACCATCACCACCACTACTACTACCACCACTACCACAAACACTACTAGTACTAATAATACTACCACTACTAATACTACCACCAATACTACTACTACTACTACTACTACTACTATTGCCACTACCACTACTACAACTACTATTGCTACTACCACTAATACTACTACTATAACTACTACTACTACTACTACTACTACTACTACTATTACTATTACTACCATCATCATCATTATTATCATTATGAGTGTTGTGTTTTATTCATTATGAGTGTTGTGTTTTATTCATTAAATATTCTATATATTTATAGGAAAGCGTGTCGTACTGTTTCGAATTCTATATGTCTGTTTAAAACGCATCAGTTAATCATTCCGGTCAAGGGGCGCGACGTAGCTCAGTGGTACAGCGCTCGCTCGACGCGCGGTCGTTCTAGGATCGATCCCCATTGGTGGGCCCATTGGGCTATTTCTGGATCCAGCCAGTACACCACAACTGGTATATCAAAGGCCATGGTATGTACTACCCTGTCTGTGGGATGGTGCATATAAAAGATCCCTTGCTGCTAATCGGAAAGAGTAGCCCATGAAGTGGCGACAGCGGGTTTGCTCTTAAAATCTGTATGGTCCTTAGCCATATATTTGACGCCATATAACCGTAAATAAAACGTGTTGAGTGCGTCGTTAAATAAAACATTTCTTTCTTTCTTTCTTTCACTCAACACATTTTATTTATGGTTATACTGTGTCCGACATATGGTTAAGGACCACACAGATTTTGAGAGAAAACCCGCTGTCGCCACTTCATGGGCTACTCTTTTCGATCGTTTAGCTGCAAGGATTTTTTTATATGCACCATCCCACAGACAGGGTAGTACATACCACGGCCTTTGACATGACATCATTCCGGTCAATTAACCAACAAATGACCGTTTAAATTAAATGTTTCTTTAGGGTTCCACATTACCACCATATTGATTGTGTTGCTAATAAATACTACAACTGTCATTAAAGAAATAACTGCACGATTGCAAATAATGCATTGATGTAGAAGGCTAAACTCCTTGTTTACTTCGATGTTCATCGGTGTGGCCTTCACCTTATAGTTGTATTAGTACTCCACTTATATAACTGTTGTAAATCGACATCATTTACTGTTGAATTCCAATATCCCAATTAAAGGTTGTAATAAAAAATATAAATAAGTATTTACTTTAAAAAACCCACTAAACACACACAGTGACCATGTGGAGAGATAGATTTACAACGAAACTATAAGTTTGCATTACAACTTCCGGTTCCGGTGTTTCTCGGCTGTCATGGTCAACTATTAATGGAGGGTGTCTTGTAAGTATCATATAAAGTTGTAAACTGCATTTCAAAAAAATAAATCTATTAGCATGTATTCTAACGAGTGTGCCAAAGATGATATCCCATTCTGGCGTGCCATCTGGCGATTGTCCTTAATAGCATGTCCAAATAACGACTTGACATATGCCCAAAATAACGTGTGTTGTCAATGTTCGTTGTCAGGCATGATTTTTAGATGATGTTTATAAAGTTAATAATAATTGTTATTTTAATACAATAGTTAAAATATTAATTATGATTTTTTTTTTTTTTTTTAAAGGTTTTATCTATTATAAAAAGTATGTGTTTTAATATATTACACCATACACTGGTGGTGAAAGTATTCCCTTAAAACAATTGCTGATTTTTAACAAACGGTGCCATGTTTTTAATTGGTATTACTAACTGATGGATGACATTTTAAAGATTTCATTTCTCATTTGTTGTTGTTGGATCTACAGAGGAGTCTTGGAGCACACTCAATCTGGTGTTTATTGTTCATAATTATTGCCATCTTGATACCCCCGTACTTTACATTTTCTGGTAAAGTTTGTCAATTTAATTCATTTTTATGCATGTTGTTTTTGTTATCACATTTATTTTACCCTTTTGTATCTGTGGGATACTTGTGAATACACAATCAGTGCAAATGCGGTTACATTTGGGATATACCCCATTATATCCTTGGGTGTCATGGTGGATCACTTTACACTGACCTTAATTGAATATAAATTATAGGCATATGATTTATTACGAGTTTAAAGTAATGAAATGCTTGTCAATAACTACGTTGACTACACTGCATTTCCTTGTCCGATTCAAATTCTCCGGAGTACAATATTTGCTAGGTGGTATATATTGGATCGCCATCGATATCTGATTCTCTTGTACTCATTGTTTCATTTTGACAGTTGCAGTGCATGTCCGGCCTTTTACTAACAATGATGCTCGAGTAATTGCACGTGCGAGCCTGTGTTGCCAATGCAAAAATCAATCATTTCCACAATATGCAGACAGGGAATAATAGCACCATTGTTATCTCGACTCTTATTCAGTATTCCGTTCTGACAATTATAAACGAATCTTATTGCTTTGTTACGACATATGAACCGTTGTTTGCAAGATCTTGCCTATGGCATAAAATACTAAACTATAATATAAATGATAATTTGCTAAGAATTATTTATGTAATGTATCAAGGTATAAAATCAGACATCAGCATCATTTCCCTGCAATAGCGGTATCCGACAAGGTGAACATCTATCCCTAGTTTTATTTCCCCTACATTTAAATGATCTAGAATAATATTTATATGTTCACTATGTTTATTATATGCTGATGAGCCTGCTTTATTAGCTATCTCAGCAAATGAACTACGGCATACAAAATGAGTTACCAAATGAAAACTTACAATAAATATTCTAAAAAAAACAAAGGTGATAATATTTAGTGGTAATACTAAAGACTATAAGCACTACGCTAGAAAAGGTTGAAGAATATAAATATTTAGGAGTCACGTTTAACAAATTAAATAATTTTCGAACTACCAAGGTGAATGAATCAATGAATGAATGTTTAACGACACCCCAGCACGAAAAATACATCGGCTATTGGGTGTAAAACTATGGTAATGGAAATAAATCAGATGATGATCAACATCAATAGAAACATTCAAGATAGAAATAAAAACAGTGTAAAGATCTGTGCAAAAAATACAAATACAAATATCACGGATACCGACTTTTATTCTAAACTTTAATTTGTGCTGTATTGGCCATTATCTAAGAGAATGTTACACCCCTGGACCACGGTGAGGTTACAGCACGCGCAGGGGAACCAAGGTGAATCTGAAAAACCCAAAACAAGCAACAAAAGCTATGTATTTTCTTTAATCAACATCGAAAGATAACACTATGAGTTGAATGTCCACCCAAAATGTTTGACCATATGGTTCTCCGAATATTACTATATGGTTGTGAAATATGAGTATACGAAAAAAAAAGAAGAGAAAAAGATATATGCAATTCTGTTCATATCATTTTTATTTGACACATCTTACCACTCATAAAAAACAAACACATTTTATGCTATATGGTGAGCTACGAAGAATTCCAATAAACTAATCATAATATAGTCTGTCGTTTAAATTTTAGCTAACAAGTATATATAAAAATATATGTTTCCACTGAAACTACCTTAAAATTTTAAAACATATTTTAAATATTCGACGTTTCGTTACTCTAAAAACCTATTTTTAATTAGCCAAAAAGTGTTTTGTTTATTGTAAGTAGATTTAAGCGATGTGTATTGTGTTTTATGTAATTTTATAATCTATACAATTATCATGTATACCACCGTGTTACATATGTATGTCGAAGATACTCCCCGAGTGTCTTGTGATACCAAAAACAAACTATTATTTTCATGTTTATCGTTCGTTATTTCAGACAATGTGTAAAGTCATCATAAAGAGATAATTATAGTTTGTTTTGTTTAACGACACCACAAGAGCACATTGATGTCTTAATCATCGTCTATTGGATGTCAAGCATTTGATAATTTCTACATATAGTCTAAGAGAGTAAACCCGCAACATTTTGACATTAGTAGCAAGGGATCTTTTATATGCACAATCTCACAGACAGGATGTGACATACCACAGCCTTTGATATACCAGTCGTGGTGCACTGGATGGCGCAAGAAATACAAGAATGAGCCCACCGACGGAGATCGATCCTAAACCAACTGCGCATCAAGCGAGCGTTTTACCAATGGTTTATGTCTCTCCCGGAGCGATAAATACCTCAGCGGGCCTACCGATTGGAATCAATCCTAGATCGACCGCACATCAAGCGAGCACTTTTTACCACTGGCATACGTCCCTCCCTCCTCATCATAAGGAGTTGCATTTAAATTGACCTGCCTAATCCTCTTCATATACTGAATAAATATCGGAAAATAACGAAACAAAGTGTTTTCTATATTTTATATATACTACTCAAAAGAAGTTAAGGGTCAAAAATATTTGTGCAAATAAAAATAAGCTAATATGCTAAAATTGTGACGACTAATGACAAATGATTTATTTCATGTCTCAAGAACAGAAAATATACAACAAAAAAAATAAAAATAATAATAATAATAATTAAAAAAAAAAAAAAACCAACCAACATTGCTTGGAAACTAGTTTACTACCCAGATGGAGAAAGTCATGCACCACCAAAAATGATGTTCACACATGTAGTAGAAGCGTCAGTAACTGGTATAGCAACAATTAGCATTCACACATTCTTGACAACGTTGGCGCATGCTGTTAACGAGGCGTTGGAAATAACGTTGAAGAATCCATTGCCATTCTGCAACTAATTGCTGAGCCAGTTGCTGGAGGTTGACGGCAGGGACGTGATGTGATCGAACTCGCCGTCCTAGTTCATCCCACACATCCTCAGTGAGTGATAAGTCTGGTTAATATGCAGGCCAATCCATGTGCTGGACATTCTGCTGTTGCAGGAAGTCGGTCACCACCCAGGCACGATGAGGCCTTGCGTTGTCGTCCTGGAACCAAGCTCCTGGTCCAATCCGCTGCAGAAGTTGAATTACAAAAGGTTGAAAAATCTCGTTGAGATAACGCTGATCAGTCAAATTTCCATTAATGATGTACCGAGGGCTTCTGTGATTCATGGATATGCCTGCTCACGCCATTACACTTCTTCCTCCAAATGGTAGATATTGAACAAAGTTAACATCAGCAAATCTTTCTCCTTGACGACGGTAAACACGAGTCTGGCCATCATTGAACTGGAGCAAGTACCGTGACTCACCTGTGAATAATGTCTCAGCCCATTGCCCACAGTTCCATTGGATACAACGTCTGCACCAATCAAAGCGAGCCCTTCTGTGACGTCGGACTACAGGACACCGACATCGCAAACCTTGGTCTCGCAAACGATTCTTAATGGTCTGGTCATACACATTATTGCCTGTAGTAGCTCTGAGTTGATCACGAAGACGCCGTGCGGTCACAAAACGCTGTCGCAACGCCGTTATCATCAGGAAACGGTCTTCTCGTGCTGTTGTTGATCGGGTCTTCCAGAACGGGAGCGATTCTGAATAGAATTAATCATACTGAACCTCTCCCAGAGTCTACCGATAACGCGTTGGCTTACATTTAAATGGTGAGCCACAGATCTTTGAGTGTGCCCATCTTGTAGCCATCCAATGGCCATTCCTCTGTATTGCAAACAGTTGTTGTCGAATCATCTTCAAATTTAAAGTGATGATGAAAGGTATGCTTATCCCTTGTATTGCTAAAATTGGCATGCACTGAACTACACTCATGCTGAACACGTGCAAATGGTGCACGAGGTGTCACAGCGAGTGTATCGAGGCAGGTTGTCAGTTTAGTCTGACTATGTTTTTGCTTCAAATCCATGAAAAGTAAATCTGGGTTAACTTAAAACGTTTCTAAAGATAAGGGCAATGATTGCATGCCCCTTAATAATGTTATGTTTTTAGTCCGAATGTATGTATGTATGTATATGATAATAAACGTGGGTATGTCTTTGTGTGTGTGTGTGTGTGTGTGTATAAATAGATGAGGGTGTCAAACGAAGAATTGTAATTAGTAGAATAAAAGTAGTATGATGCAAAAAGAATAGGGACAGAAATTAAACCCTTTTTTTCTTTTAAAAACATTTTTTTTTTTAAACGTATTTTTGTAATGTGTTTTTTATAGACGAATAAAATGTTTTATATAAAACAAAATCTATAAAATGCAGACCAAGTTAATTGCTCGTATGAGTCACCTCCTTATTGATATTCATATGTAGTGGAACGCTAGAAGAAGAAACCCGACGCCCCTATGCGAAACGAACCTGCGCTGAACGTGTGCACTTTCTTATGGTGACGTAGAGCAAAGTGTGTTCCCACGTGCACTTTGGTACTAGGTGTCAACATGTATCTTTAATGGCATGACTGGACTCGATATAATAATCAAACTAAAACTCAGTGACATCAGATTTAAAATGTTTCTAATTATGGACACGGTAGCTTGCGACCGTTTGGTTTTCGACAACTGCCAAATCATTACACAGAATTTCCTCTAGCCTTCCCTTACATATGTATATCAATAAGGGGAGGGCTGGAGGTGGGGTCGAGTTACTCGAGAGCTATCAATATTTTGCACTGCCTCTGATGATATTCATAAGAAAAAGAACTGAAAGCGCTAGGGCTACGTTACACACACACACACACACACACACATATATATTTCGTGTTTATATCCAATTAAGATTTAAGCACGCTGTCCTGGGCACACACCTCAGCTATCTGGGCTCTGTCCAGGATAGTTCGTTAGGTGTTAGTTGGTTAGTGAGAGAGAAGAGGGTGTAGTGGCCTTACACCTACCCACTGAGCTCTTAAGAACTCGCTCTGGGTTGGAGCCGGTACCAGGCTGCGAACCCTGTACCTACCAGCATGTAATCCGATGGCTTAACCACTACGCCACCGAGGCCGGTGCTACGTTACATGCGTATTTATTTTTTATTTTTTATTTTCTATTTTGTTTTACCGGCCTCGGTGACGTCGTGGTTAGGCCATCGGTCTACAAGCTGGTAGGTACTAGGTTCGGATCCAAGTCGAGGCATGGGATTTTTAATCCAGATACCGACTCCAAACCCTGAGTGAGTGTTCCGCAAGATACAATGGGTAGGTGTAAACCACTTGCACCGACCAGTGATCCATAACTGGTTCAACAAAGGCCATGGTTTGTGCTTTCCTGTCTATGGGAAGCGCAAATAAAAGATCGGAAAGAGTAGCCCATGAAGTGGCGACAGCGGGTTTCCTGTCAAAATCTGTGTCGTCCTTAACCATATGTCTGACGTCATATAACCGTAAATAAAATGTGTTGAGTGCGTCATTTCTTAGTTTCTTTTTTTGTTTAATTGTATTCTTATATAATATTATAAGATTTAACTTTTACATTTCAAAACAAAGTTAAAGGGACATTCCTGAGTTTGCTGCAATATTGAAGAAGCTATTGACTAACAGAGACTTTTTGACGATTGTAATTACAATTCAAATATATTTTGTTCTGCTTAAATTTTAGTGGCTGTATATTAAACGTGTTTCTGATCGTTTAAATATTTGTACTTGGTTAAATTTCATTTTCTTTCCTAAAAACGTACGTACGAAATTATTTGAAGACAAAATCCAGTTTGGGCTTCTTACAAATATTAAGACGACCAGAAACACACTGAATATACAGACACTGGTAGT
>JAECMU010040017.1:0-14117 GCA_016106625.1 Dracogyra subfuscus
TCTCATAACCTCCCTGGTATATAATGATATACCTGATTGTATTTAATTAGTATAATTCAGTATGTTACTACAGAGATATGTACTTAGTCGACTTATTGATCTGGAATTAAATCAGACATCTGATTAGGTTTATATAGAGTTTCCACGTTTTCCCTTCAGTGAGCCTACATAATCGTATTTCGAGATTGCTTATTGCGTAATGTTATCGATAATTTACCTAAAATAGTAGTATTGTGTAGTGTAGTGTAGTGTAGTGTAGTGTAGTGGTGCGGTGCGGTGCGGTGTAGTGCTGTGTAGTATAATGCAGTGCTCTCTATTGTACTGTACTGTTTTATGCTATGCGATGTTATACTATGTAATGTTATGCTATATTATGCTATGCTATGCTATACTGTGCTATATTATGGTATGCTATGCTATGCTATGCTATGCTATGCTATGCTATGCTATGCTATGCTATGCTATGCTATGCTATGCTATGCTATGCTATGCTATGCTATGCTATATTATGCTATGCTATACTAGAATATACTGTAGTGTATACTGCTACACGTACTGTACTGTCAAGTCATGCGATGTTATACTATATTCAGTGGTCGGACATCACGAAACAATGACAATGACAATGAATTTTATTCTCATAAACTGTAGGTTACAGTGTAGAGAAGAATGGAATACATATATATATATAAATACAAACAAATAGTGCACATGCGTGGTCGTTTAACGTAGAGGACACACTCTCTCACATATAGTTCTTATTAACAAACATAATTTCTTCAAAACAACAATATTTGTACAGTTAAACAGTTCATTATATGAAAATATATTTGGACATTTCTTATATTTCTCGGGTATATTGTTTCTCGCATTTAATATTATAGGATCATTACATTTAAATATATAATGAAATTCGTCTCCAATTTCGTCAAGATTACATATATGACACATTCTATTTTCTCTAAGAATATTATACGATCTTCCTGTTTCAATCGGAAGTTTCACATTACATGTTCTATATTTGCATATTACGTTTGAATTCTTCCGAGACAACTTAGTAAGATAGTGTTCAAAGTCATTAGTTTGCAGTTAACACGTGACGACAGTTCACCGTCCAATATTCGTGTCCACGTTTGTTGTCAGATCGAATAGACAAATATTATATATATATTTGTGTGCATAATATATATATATATATATATATATATATATATATATATATATATATGCACACAAACACACTTCGTCAGATCTCAGTTATTTTAGTGAAGTGCGAAGCACATAAATTTCAAGATTTTAGTCGTATCATTGTGGAGATGTAGGCGTTTGTGACAGCAGCCGGGTTTTGCCCGAATTAAACGAAAATGCCAGGATCTGGACATTTATTTATATTTGAGTAAGCTGTATAGGGTTGCTAACGAATCACTATGCATTTTTAAATGGATTACTATTAGTGTCGTGGGTAGGCCATTTATTCAGATTAATATTACTACCAAGCAGCTAAATAGGATTGCACACGAATCACAACGCATTTCAAATGAATTACTGCTAATGGCATTGGTAGGGTCTCACTACACAGATCATTTCTGGGTGAGAGTTGATTGATGACGGTCCACTATAGTTACTAATTGTGACACACGTTATGGTTCACATATTCACTTCTAGGAAATGGTGAAGTATCAAAACAATATGTATGTTTAATGGTAAGCCTTCTGGTTATATTTTACCCACGTTATTTTGTAATACTATAGCAAAAAACTGAGACGGAAATGTTCTCAATTTTGCAGTGAAAATAAACGCTTATATAATGTATGTTCGCAATGGTGTATGTTGTTTATGCCAATGAAAACCTGTTCTATGGGCAGTCTTCACTTGAAGTTGGGCAATTTAACATGGGTTTCCATGGCAGATGGCAACTGTGTAGTGAGAACTAGAATAATGGAAATACATGGTGGAAATGTTTCAGGTATGTTAATTTTGCTCGAAAGTCTCTTCTCCTTTAGTCCCGAATTTGATGAGTTGCTCCAGCACTGGCCCCCTGTCCCGCACGACTATGAGCTAAGGTACCGTGGTGCTGTTGTTGTGGCAACAGCGAAGTAAATCATAACACACTGCCCACCATATTAACATAAATTAAAATATAATTTTCTCAGGTGAATCACAACTGTAGTGATGATAGCCAGTCCTTGTTTTGTGCAGTAAGAATGTCTGAACTAGGTGATAACATCCTAAATCTGGAAATAATCTTTACTTTTTGGAGGCAGCCAACAGTTTACTCCACCCCGAACATGTATTCATACTCGGTATGTACAAATAACTCATGGAAAGTGAGATCTCATTCAAAACAACTGTGCACCATAAATGTAGCTGCAATTAGTGTCAAAGATCCAATTTTCTTACCTATTTTCAAACTCCTACATTATTTTATTAAAAAAATAATGAGGTGCGTTTTAAAAGCACTATCTTCGTGGGCAAAACGACGCTGATTGCTCAGTTTACTTCCCTGCAACCTTGTAAGTGGCACATTATTTGCTTGTACTGCTTTTGAACCTTTCAGTGTTTCACATCGCTTGTTTACAAAGACGTTACCCGTTATCTCAAAAATGAGCAGTCCACCTCCAATGTTTTCTAATTCTCTTTAAGGGTGAGGGGTGGTATTATTTATATCTATGGTGTATGTGTCGATTGATACGCTGCATGTAGGAGTTTTAGCCACATATGCTACTATGGTCGTCTTTGTTATTTGATATGGTGGTATAACCTTCTACTGCTTTATACATGTATATATATATATATATATATATATATAGAGAGAGAGAGAGAGAGAGAGAGAGAGAGAGAGAGAGAGAGAGAGAGAGAGAGAGAGAGATTGATTCTTGATGTTTACGGTAACATTGCGATATTTGGTGTTTTCAAACCCACCGAGGTTCAGCTATTTTAGATGGCATTCTCACATAATTAGAAGAATTCTTTGAAATGTATAGCGTTCTGGCGCGTTTTTTTTCCGACACACGAAGACGGCACTTTAGAGAGTTACGCGGCGGTTTGACTGTTGAGAATACATGCGATTCTACTCGCTCTGTTTACCGTTATCACGTAAATAAAACACGAACACACAGTGCGGGGAGGGTTCAAGGGAACCGCGGTGCAGGTAATGGGGGAATAAAGTTGAGAAAAACTATTAAGTGGTAACGCGTAAACACGGTTAAAAGAATGACAGTGTAGATTTGTCTTAGATCGACAGACATCAGTGGACAGTTGAGAACGTACATCTCTGAACAGACATCCTTGAAGTTTGCCGCTCTGGGGTAAATTAGGGGCGGGACTTAGCCCAGTGGTAAAGCGCTCGCTTGAGGTGGGGAGAAGGGAGGGAAGCTATGTCACCGCCATGGACGTCCCTGGAAAATCTAAAATTTGAAAATATTACATGGAAAATACAAAATACACTATCTTCCACACCAAATATCATGACATTCGATCAATCGTGGGTCTTCTACCAAAATAATTGTTAACATTTTGTTCTGTTATTTACAGTAATCTTAGCAAAAAGATGTCTTCATACTTCACACGTCGAATTCAGGATAACATTGCCCCCCCCCCCCCCCTGCATTTCTTTCTGCGGACGCCCATGGTATTTCTAATAAAAATAGATAAATAATTCGATGCGCGGTCGGTCTAGGATCGATCTCCGTCGGTGGACCCATTGGGCTATTTCTCATTCCTGCCAATGCACCACGACTGATACATCATTTATGCTATTCTTTCTATGGGATGGTGCGTTGAAATAATCCCTTGCTGCTAATCGAAAAGAGTAGCCTATGAAGTGGCGGCAGCAGGTTTTTCTCTCAACATCTGTGTGGTCCTTAAGCATATGTTTGACGCCATATAACCGTAAATAAAATGTGTTAAGTGCCTAGTTAAATAAAACATTTCTTTCTTTCTTTATGTGGTAAATCAATCAGTCAATCAATAAACTGAGTAAATGAAATAAATAACTAAATAACTAAAACCAGAAGTAAAAGTAAATCTAAACCTAAAACTAAATTAACAAATAATTATTTCTCGAACTAAAATACGAGTACAAAACAAATAGACAATATGGGTGCCCCTCCCGTCAATGTAGGCGATCCGCAATATGAAATCCTGGAAAGACGGTTCCATCATGTATTGGATAGCGATATCAAGTGGACATTGGATTAAAAACTACACACGACATAGTGCTAGGTTCAGGGATTCGAACTTCAGACCATCGGGACTGTAGCCGAACACTGTATCAGAGCACTGTATTCACTCGGCCACGCAGTGGATCAACAAGTGAGACTGTATTTGAATACTTATAAATCTCATAGGGTGTATTTTGACGGAATGAACCGAGCGTCTACGGAATAAAAGGAACTTTCAGTCCCATAATGCCTCATTGTGTCTTTTGTGCTGTATTTCTACCAAAAGCATTAAGCTATTAAACATAAGGATGGTAGATACTGGGTTCGCAGCCCGGTACCGGCTCCCACCCAAAACGAGTTTTAACGACTCAGTGGGTAGGTGTAAGACCGCTACACCCTCTTCTCTCTTACTAACCACTAACAACTAACCCACTGTCCTGGACAGACAGCCCAGGTAGCTGAGATTTGTGCCCAGGACAGCGTGCTTGAACCTTAATTTGATATAAGCACGAAAATATTGTTGAAATGAAAGGATAGAAATAGGATAGTACTCTAGTGGTGTCGTTAAACAAAACAAACTTTAACTGTGCCCTTTGTGGAGGTATTTGAACTTTATTTTGGACGAACAGGAAAACGAATTGCGTCATTAACTTCCCTGCTCTAGGCGGAGCGCTTTCGGACGGAACTAATCACCTTATCGTTGGCTAGTGTTCCATCTCGAACTACACGAGCACGGCTTGAAGAATAGCCAGAGAGAAAGTTGCAAATGTCACATTTGAGACGCTGGATGTTAGTCTTTACTTTCGTTTCGTACTCGGTGTACGGACGATGCCGATCGATAAAAAAAGAATTTGGCCTAAATTATGAAGCCTGTTTTTTTCTCTTTTTTTTTTCTTTTTTTTTTTTTGTTGGTGTGTCTTTGTGTGCGTGGTGTGTGTGTGTGTGGGGGGGGGGGGGGGAGGTTAACGCCAATCTAATTAAAATTAGTAGCCAGTTGGAACTCATGTCCACCAATCAAAACCTTATTTGCAGAATCTGGCCAATGATTTGAAAATAATTTTAAAACATTCCGAGTGTATACGACATGTTTTGTGTGAATTACAAATGCCTTATTTAGACCTGGGCCCGTGCTTATAAAACTTGAAGTCTAGACTTTAAGGTAATGCTATTTGAAAGGCGTTGTCATGACTTTAAAGTCTAAACTTTAAGTTTAATAAGCACGGGCCCAGCAGAGCTAATTTTAATCAGATTGCTAACAGCACTACATAGACTATCATTTCGTCTGTAAATAATAATTTAAATATTGACAAATCACACTTCTCCTTTTATAACGTTATTTGGCAGCATACAAATTCTAAAAATATCGGGAGAGTCTATTTTAGTGGCCGCAGTACAGCGAACCATACCAATACGTACGGGATTGGTTATCAGTCTTCAATTTTATATTACAAATTATTTATTTATTTAAAAAAAACAAAAAAAACAAAACAAACAAACAAACAAACTAAATCAGTCTTCGGTTTTAAATTAGAAATTATTTATTTTAAACAATATAACATGTTTAAGGCATTCGTAATTCACACGAAAGATGTCGTATACCCTCAGGATAATTGGGAATGTTTTCAAATTATTTTTACTGTCATGATTCTGCAAGTAAGGTTTTGATTGGTGGACATGAGCTCCAACTGGCTGCTGTTAGATCCACATGTAATAGTGGAGCTAATTTTAATTAGATTGGTTTAACGCAAATGTTTAAGCATTTTCAAAAACGGGCTTTATAAATTCGGCCCTTAGATTTCTGTTTAACAATTTCTGAAATTGCACTGAAAACACAACCCAGTTTTCAATTGCTAGCTCTGTCGTGTGAGGCTCATAACACTAACACAAACCTTGTGTACAATAGTTGTCTTATTTATTGTCTACCAGCATACATCCAGTTATATAAAATCAGTTCAAAGAAAGAAAGAAATGTTTTATTTAACGACGCACTCAACACATTTTATTTACGGTTATATGGCGTCAGACATATGGTTAAGGACCACACAGATTTTGAGAGGAAACCCGCTGTCGCCACTTCATGGGCTACACTTTCCGATTAGCAGCAAGGGATCTTTTTTTTGCGCTTCCCACAAGTAGGATAGCACAAACCATGGCCTTTGTTGAACCAGTTATGGTCGGTGCAAGTGGTTTACACCTACCCATTGAGCCTTGCAGAACACTCACTCAGGGTTTGGAGTCAGTATCTGAATTAAAACTCCCATGCCTCGACTGGGATCCGAACCCAGTACCTACCAGCCTGTTAATCGACCGCCTAACTACGAAGCCACCGAGGCCGGTCCGTGGTGCAGAGGTGTAACATTCTCGTTGAGAATGGCCAATACAGCACAAATTGAAATTTTGAGTAAAAGTCTGTATCTATCTGTTATATTGGTATTTTTGCACAGTTCTTTACACTGTATTTTTGTTTAAATCTTGAATTTGTATATTAATGTTAATCATCACCTTATTTGATTGCATTACCATAGTTTATGTACAGAATCGAGCTCAATGGAATATATTCTCTGTCAAAAAAGAAACGCATAGAAAGAAGAAATGTGTTTGATTTTACAGAATACTGTGTTTTTTGTTGTTTTTTTGTACAGTGTTGGTGAATGACCATATTTGTTAATGTTCCTGGAATGGAACAGCATGCCTACATGTACCCCAAAAAAACAAATTTAAGATACGTTATAACACGTTGTGGCACGTTGTCAGATAATTGCAGGAAATCGGCGTGAAATGGTCAGATTTTGGCGAATGCACGTGAAACTCGGGGAAAAGATTGGGGTAGTGATGCCAAGACTAAGCCTGTCGAATCGAAACACTGCAATCGCTGTCAGCAGTCGCACGCCACATGAACGTCCATCAGAGCACCATTTCACGTCTCTGTGACAGGTACCAGCAGTTTCAATCAGCTGAAGACCGGCCCAGAAGTGGAAGACCTCGCATAACAACTGCAGCACAAAATCGCTACATCCGGGTTCTGCACTTGCGTCATCGAACTGCCACAGTAACGAACACTGTTGGACGCATACCTGGTTTGAGAAGTGCGTCTGCACAAATCATTCGGAACAGACTTTGAAAAACTGGTTTACAGGCTTGGAGATCGTATGTTGGACGTCAGCATCCACAGTTACGTGTTCGCTGGTGCACAAATGTACAGGAGTGGAACTTGTGGGAAATGGCGGCGAGTATGGTTCAGTGACGAGTCACGTTTCATTCCACAGCGACGTGATGGACGATGGAGGGAGTGTCATGGTGTGCCATCTTATACAACACCGGTAGAAGTGAACTTGTGTTCGTACAAGGCAACTTGACAGCTGTACGCTGCCGGAATGAAATTCTTCGCATCACATGCTTCCCATTTCGGATCGACAGAGAGAACTCTTTCAGCAGGACAATGTCAGGCCGCATACGGCACATGTAACAATGAGCTATTTATCGTTCTAACCAGTGCTCCACAACTGGTTAACAAAGGCCGTGGTATGTACTATCTTGTCTGTTGGATGGCGCATATAAAAGATTTGTTGTTGTCGTTTGTTTGTTTGTTTGTTTGTTGTTGTTTTTTGGGGGTTTTTTAACGACGCACTCAACACATTAGAATTACGGTTATATCGGCGTCGGACATAATGGTTATGTCGAGAAAAAACCCAGTGGTTAGCTGACGGGGATCGATCCTAGAGTGACCGCGCATCAGGCGGGCACTGTACCACTGGGTTATGCTGCCCGCTAGAGAAACCTATGAAGTGGCGACATCAGGTTTACTGTCTCATATAACCGTAAATAAAATGTGTTCAGTGCGTCAAATAAAGCATTTCCTTTCGTCCGTTCTTCAAATATTATAATTAACTTCATATTTGAAAAAGGGAGAGGATAGGCTGAATAAATTAATAATATAAACAATAATAATAATAATAATAATAATAATAATAATAATAATATGTACAAAATTTACAGTTTCATCGAATAGCCCACTTGACTGCCAGACATTATTATACATGTTCTGGCAAATCCGTCTGTAAAACGTAATCACTAGCTATCCAGAGGTCGGGCCCGGGACAGACATGCTCGAAAGTCTAGTGTTATAGGAACATGTAAATAAATATTGGAATGGAATGTAAAACGTAATGGTAGCCAAGATATTTACACCAGAATAACACTCCAGTCTGGGAGTGCTCCTTTAATTAATAACGTCTCTTGTGTTAAAGATTTTCCGACAATAAAGGAAAATACTTCTTTAATTAATGTGTCTTGAGTTACAGATTTTGCGAAAATAACGAGAAAAGACCAACATGATTTCCAGTCGGGACCGTCATTAGTGTTTGCTGATCGAAATCGCTTGACTGTTCGAGTACACTGGAATGAGCGGAAGAGTTACCGAGCGAAGTCACGCTAATCCTTGATCCCGTGTACACATCCGCTGAAAAGATCGCACGCGGGCGCCACGGGTCCGGCTTTTAGCACCGCCTGCCGAGATCGCGAGATCGTATTTAATGATCCGCCGGACACTCGATGATTGGCAAGTATCGCAGCACAGGTTCCACCTCATCTCGGCGGGGTTGGATAGTAATCGCTTTACAGATAACATATCCGCGCGGTTTTATTGACGAATTCTCAAACTGACACAGTGTTAAAACTAATGAGCATCAGCATACGAGACAGTGGGAAGGGGGTGGTGGTGCTGGTGGGGGGGGGGGGATGAAAGGTGCCCCCCCCCCCCAGTTCTGGAGCAAAACCTAAAATTAGGAAAATATGATACAGAGATATTCGGGGGTGAGGGGTGAGTCTTTTAATTGAACAAACTTTCCTGTTTTTCAAAATAGAACTTGATGGAAATTACAGAAAGCTGTATACAGTGTATCGTGTACGATGATTATGAAGTGAAATTAAAGTAAGATCTCTGGGAGAGAGAGAGAGTTTGATACTTTTAAAATACTAGTATATCACTATGTCGGTTTCCTCCGCAGACGCGCCATTCTTGAATTAGGTTAACTCTCCAATTTAGCTAAAAACGACGATGCCATGAAGTCCATTCGCGGACGTTAGAAAAATACTTAACGCAGCTTTGTACAGGCCTCCCACGAGGGACCGTGTACCATTTTTTTTTAATCAAACACAAATAATGGAAAAGAAAATTGTAATCTTTTTTGACCAGATGCGTCCGGAATGATACCACAGGGGAGGCAACTGGTGTCAGGGCGAGACAAAGAAGAATGATAATTGGAAAAAACTCTTTTGATGACGTCTCGGGGCATGCGCTCTATAGAAAACGGTGCGGGTTGCCATTTGCATTAAACATTTAAAAGAATAAGAAAAAGGTATATGTATATATTTATCTAAAACGGACCCTCAGTAAACCGGAATTCCCTCAACACCGAACATCTTTCACGGTCCCGCGTTTTACGCAGATTTAACCACTGAAATAAACCCTAGAAAACCGGAAACCCCTCTACTCTGAATACCGAACGAATTTCCGGGTCCTGTTTTGTTTATTCAATACAAATTTTACCTCTGAACACCGAACAATTAAAATCTCCGAAGGAGCGACGCCTGTCTCGACCATACCAATTAGTTGTCAAAGTCACAGTGTTCCTACCTATACCAGAGGTATCCTCCCATAAGTCATACTTCAGGTCAGGTCAGGTCATAAGGCTTAACGTGTACATTCAGAGCAAGCTGTTGTAGCACACGCCTGTCGTGGGCGCAAGGGCTTGCGGAGCAAGCCCTTTCGTCCAAGACAGATAAGTCATACTTCCATTTGTCATACAGTTTATAGCTACACTGGTCAAGGTTTGGTGCACACTTAATCATCTGCCCGTTACCCAGTTAAAAATGGAACGATACCACATTGTTGTATATTGTATGACTAATTAAAGAAAGGCTTATAATTATTTATTCATTTTATTCCACAGTTATATATACCCAAATGTCTCAAAAGCTACTAGCTGAATAAACTCATTATAGTTGGAGAACAGTACTTCACAATTAGAATTCTGTCAAACTTCACAAAGAGAATTATGTGAAAACTTTTATACTTAAAAGATAGATGTGAATTTAGCAGCTTGGAGATTATTGTATATCTCATTGCTACACCAAAACATGTCTCCTTCATGTATCCTTCTCCTAAGAGCAACTCATTATAACTGGAGAAACCATGAAAACAATGACCTCTGTGTGTTCATTATTATAACAAACATTTCTCCTTCAAAGATGCTGTGTTATGATTACAACAGTAACTAGTCAGCAGTGAGATACACTCAATACCAGTTGGTCCTTCAAGCCGAGATAATCCTCTGAGACCATTCTCATTCTCCTCACAGGTGTGCTTAGTTTACTTACTGCTTGACTGCTTTCCTAATTGTATGACTATTGACCATATGACAAATGGGGGTATAACTAATGGGACGTAACCAAATCAGATGGTATGCGCATGTTCGGTGTTGGGTGTCCGCGACGTGTTTGAGCGTTTGTCGAACAATGCTCGAATTAGTCTCAGATAACTAGATTTCGATTAAGACTTGTCTTTCAATTAACATCTTTAAGTTTGCAACGGGAATAATCATGTGTACCATGTTTATTGGGAATGAGATTATTACCAATCAATCAATTCATCAATTTTATTTAGCCACAGCTGTGATCAGCCATTGGCTGAAACATTATATATATATATGTATACAATGCGCAACAAATACCGGCCTCGGTGGCCTAGTGGTTAAGTCGCCGGACAACAGTAGGTACTGGGTTCGCAGCCCGGTACCGGCTCCCACCCAGAGCGAGTTTTTAACGACTCACTGGGTAGGTGTATGGCCGCTACACCTTCTTTTCTCTTTCAATAACAACTAACCACTAATTTCTATTCTGTCCTGGACAGACAGCCCAGATAGCTGAGGTGTGTGCCCAAGACAGGTGTGTGCTATAACAGCTTGCTCTGAATGTGCACGTTAAAAAAAAAGTTTAAAAAAAAAGGTAAAAAGTAAAAACATGTTAACATGGATATGATAAATATTATGTACAAATATTAATACACTTATGACATATAATTAATATTTAATTAGAGGAGGAAACATGAATTATGATATTAATTCTTGACGACGCTGCATAGAAAAATAGATAAATTTAGCTAGGTGTAATGTTTGCAAATTAGTAAGTTTGTTCATTGAAGGCCATGAACAATAATATTTTTTTGAAATTACCTCTTCCGAACAAATTCATCACTGGTTATATCTGATTATTTTACATGAGGACCCGTCAAAGCAACCATAAATTTAATTCATTGTCTCTGTTCCACTGTTTATTTAGACAAATAAGTCGGCTTCTGTTTCCGATATGTTTCGTAGGTACGTCAATCGCATTTCATTTCCACATCGATTGTCAACATGTCCGAACGTCCAGCGAAATGGCGTTGTGTAGAGTTGTCACTGTAGGCACCACACCACCATTTGTCGTGTCGTTACTAGTTGTAGCAGCTTCATATAGTCCGGTTTAGGAAATAGGTCCTCATTAGACAAATAATAATAAATAGAAATATTTATTTTTCAAAGTTTTCTTTGATGATTACAGGTAGATTGACCTTTGTAGTAATTAAATGACCCAGTAGTTGTACATTATTTGATATTGTCATTACTAAGGAAAAGCATTTGTAATTGTGCTGTGCGGTCAGATGCAAATGGGTGCATAATAGCAAAATGAGACGGGGCCCCGACATTTGGATGGATAATGAATTTTTTTTGTGGTCAACCCCTATTGATTTTTTGCATGCCAGTCGACACGTGACTGTAGGTTCAGAAATTGGTAGTCACTTAATCCTTGCGATATCATGCTATTTTTGACACAATTTAATCCGAGGCAATATTAGCATGTAGATCCATTGAAAAATAAATGGTGGTGCGCAACCTGGATGATAAAGTTAAAAGTATTAACAAATACGAAGGTTTACGCAAACCAACATTACAGTCACTAAGTGATTCATTTGACACTGGTAAATCGACTGTATCCGACATAATCAAGAAAAGTGACACCTATAATTCCCAGTACGAGAATAATGCAAATGGAAGTAAACGAAGGTTTAATAACGCGTGTAAATTTGACCGACTCAACGAACTCGTTTAGCAGAGGTTTTGTCAAGCACGTGCGAAAAACATTCCGGTCAGTGGCCCCATAATTCAAGCGAAATCAAGTGCACTTGCGAAGGAATTGTCAACCGCTGTTTCTTAAAACCTCAGTAAACCGAACACCGCTGTATATATATTAAATTATCTCCCTTTGTCTCGGTTCTTTGTATTTAAATTTGATGATTACCAATGCATCTAATCGTATTTAAAAAAATAAAAAATGTAATTTAACTGTACCTATAAAAAAAAGGGATACGAAGTGGAATAACGATAAAATATCTAAAACAAATTAAAGCCGAACTAAATAATGATGACATAATGTAGAGTCATCAAGTGTAAGGGTAAGAATTTAATGGCGTTCGACTCGTTTTGTTTTTTGTGGGAGTTTTTAGAGGATCGCTTTGTCAGGTATGTTTGCAGCGCAGTATTCTTAAATAAATGTTAATAAAGATAAATTTTAAATCAAATTTCTTTTAAAAGTCTATGGCAAAGTAAATTTTCTAGAGAGGTTCCATAGGAAGAAATTTATCATGACGTTACGTGTTTTGAATAGGATAAGCGAAAGATATTATCAAAAAGCGAAAAATATTGTCAAAAAATAGGAAATATGTATATAATAAATAGACCATTTCATGGTGTTTTTCCGAATTCGATTTTTATGTCAACTCGTGATGTGTGAAAACCATATTTTCTTGCAGACACGATAACACATACCACGACATTTAATCATTGCTTCGCAATTCGTGAAAATATGTTTTTCACACATCACTCGTTGACATAAAAATTGTATTCGAAAACAACCCTCATGAAATAGCCTCTATATATAGTCAGTTTATCATTTTGATATTGTCGAGAAAAAATATTTAAGAAGGACAAATAGAATACGAACGGTTGAGAGTTGTAAGGGGAGGGGAGTTGAGGGGAGGGGTTGGAAAGATGGATTATGGGTTTGTAGTAAACTGGGGTCGAAATTGGCTGAAAGATCGGCCGGTCATTCGAATGTCCTACAGGCTACAAATTCTACCAGACCGAGTCGAAACCTGTCGGACCAAACATGATTATAGGGGGAAATAATTACCGGTTTAGCAAGCTAAAACATCTCCGGCCCGTGGTGATGTTGACCGACAAAAACCAGTCGTTATGGCTGTATTTCGACTCCTGTTACACGTAGAGCTTCGGCCAGGGCCCGTGCTTATAAAACTGAGTCCAGACTCAGTCTCTAATGACGTCACATGCATACAATTTGTATGGCGTTGTCATGGCATCAGTGTCGTAGTCTCTGTTTGAGTTTTGAGTTTAGACTCTAAACGTTTTATAAGCATCATCTTTCTAAGGCTCTTCAGAAAATACATGCTGAACATCTTCCACTTAAAAACCAGCATCAAGAAATGCTCCAAGACTACGAGGAATGGTCAGAGGATATTCCAACTATCATCAATGACGTTCCTGGAGTTGGAGCAAAAGAAAACCATACAGCTGAAGAACTGAAATCGCTGACCCTTGAAATGCTGGACAGAGACTATTCACATACCATCTGGACCCGAGTCTATACAGATGGCTCTGCAGAAAATGCTGTGCGAAATGGGGGAGGTGGAGTCTACATTAGGTATCCTGACGGCAGCTCTGACACAAAATCTGTTGCCACTGGTCAGTTCTCCACCAACATCAGAGCTGAAACCTGTGCACTACTTCAAGCTGCACAGATCCTGAATGCAAGAGATGACCAATCTTCTCACACAGTCTTCCTCACAGATTGCCGAGCCCTTCTCCTGAGTCTTCAGTCCACACAGAGAGACCAGATCCT
>JAECMU010040034.1:6751-20028 GCA_016106625.1 Dracogyra subfuscus
TTTTTTTTTTTTTTTTCACTAGATGTTTATTTTTATAAATGTGACATGAAATATTCGCGACGGGATATTATCGCGACCTACTTCTAGACACGTTTTTCGCAATAATATCCTGTTCGCGTTAATTTCCTGAATTACAGTATTCAGATTTAATGCTAATTCAGATATTCAAGTTTCAGTGTGATTCCTATTTCAGGTATGCAATAAGTTTAGGAAGTTATGGTGAACACCTCGGTAGCCATGAGAAAATTAAGAATGGATTTCTAATCAAGGTAATACATACATTGGTGTGCGTGATATATTAAGTTATGACTATTAGCAAGGCAGCAAATAAGAAAACATTTGATATTTTGTTGTCAGTATAATCAATATATTTACACATGTAGTATTCTGTATGTCATATCATATACTAGTAGTGGTAGTGAACAAAATGTTTGACAACCAATAGCCAATGGTTAATAAATCAATGTGCTCTAATGGTGTCATTAAACAAAACAAACTTTTAGGTGTTAACAAATGAGAAATAGATTTCTTACCACTAATATTTTTTATATATTTAAAATAATTCCACTGAATATAATAAAAAGTTACATCTTTTTTTAAACAATTTACTAAAAAATAAAATTTAAATATTAAATAAAAGGCATGTTCGGCATTTTTTAATTATTTGTTTTCTCAAATAATGCTGATATATTTTAAATTTAATTTTCATAAATTGTCAATAGTTTAGTATGTAATATGTAAAATGTAATATGTGTGGTAGTGAAGATTTATTACATATTTCTTTGACATATGTTTCAGGATCATATTCAGAGATCCATTGACCTGAAACCGAATGATCCATTCAACCACCACATGATGGGGAGGTGGGCATACAGTGTGAGTAATGGTTACCAAGGAACATTTGTTTTCACATTTTGTAGTAGTGTTATTAGCTATCAATTTGAAATTTATTAGCAGCTGTTAATTAATGTTTTAGACTTGTGTGTATGAAACTTGCAGGCACTATTTTTTGCCAAAATGTGGCTCACATTGCTAAGTTGTCAGAAGTTGAAGGGTGGGGTAATATTTTGGACTTATTCCAGTTTTAATAACAAAATCACACAATAGATGTCAAGACACCAAATTCTGTATATCATAGTTCATTTAGTACCTTGTCTGTCCCTTGTTTTACTTTGACAGGAGACTTATTAGTCGGATTGCCATATGTAGGGTACATGTGCAATATATACAATGTTTTATGTTGTTTTATGTCATTTAGGTGGTCCTGAATAATAAACTGCATGATAGTTGGGAGCCAAATTATGCTACCATAAGCAAAATAAGTTTGTAGTTTGGGTTGGTGGGTTTTTTGGGGGGGATGGAGGGTGGGGATTTAGTTAGGCCTGTTATGTCGTGCTGTATGTAAAAAAAGTTGTTAAAAGACCTATTTAGATATCTTTTACAAACACCAAAGAATTTAAAAAAAAACGTGTTGTATATTTATGACCTTTGGTTGGTGTTTTAGTTATACATAGCTTGGATTTACTACCTTTTTGTTCGACAAATATAAACAGGTAACAAAATATTGTTGTTTTTCAAACAAGATCACAGAAATTTAATCCCTCGGAAATAAAGGATTTCACTTTATACATGTGTATCAATAATAATGGGGTTTTGTTTTACAGGTATACATGCTGTCTTGGATGGAAAGAAAACTGGCAGCAACATTAATAGCTGCCCCACCAGAAGCCAGAATAGAAGATGCCTTAGAATCATTTCTTACTGTAAGTGTTTTTCTCTGTATTTTTATTTATCATGCAGCTACCAATTAATCAATTACATTATGCTGTTTTAAAGCAATGTGGCACTAATTTGCATAATAATTACTACTAGATACCTCCTACATAAAATTGTTGAAAATGGTATTATTGATAGGCATAATTATTGCCTATGGTACCTGGTCAGGGGTCAAATTTTAATTTTGAGAACACAGAAAGTGTTGCATTCAGTTTAATAATACAAAGTAGAGTACCAGTATAAAAATGTTCTTCAAGTTGCCTTTTATCAAGGTTTGTCAAACAAAACAATTTCACTTTGGTGCCTTTGGGTACCTATGCAATTTGCTAGATACGGATACCATTACCATATTACCAGTGATAATTTTACTATTTCTTACATGTTATATACAACATGGAGTGTATGGGAAGGACATGGTGGCAAACCAAGTAAGGCACCACAGCATGTTTCTTGTTGATAACATCTGGTTTTCAGAGCACATTGACAAATAAGGAGGGCAACCATGGTATTTGCTGTCATAGCTGTGTTAAAATTTGACCCCTGCCTGGTGTGTTACATGACATTCAGTCATGTTATATAAGAATGTGAATGTGGTACATAATGTGAAAGATCAGTGAGGAAATATTTTGTGTACTTACTCTCTTCTAACTATACACTTTGTTTTCAGGCTGATCGATTAAGACCCACCATTTGGAAAGAAAATTTGCTGTATATTGCTAAGGTAGGCTATATTTTCTTCATTTTTGTCTCCATTTCATTTATTGTTTAAAGGGACATACCCTAGTTTTTAAACACTAAGGCATATTTTTCACTATTAGAGCCGGTTTTGATAATTAAAGTCATACATTACGTAGATTGTATTGTTTACATTATCCATTTTCATACATCCAGAGTATTTCTGGTCATCTTGGTGTTTGCAATAGCATGAAAGGCATTTTTCATATTTTGAAAAATGCACATGCTGCTCATGCATCTAATAAATAATGTTTACAGAGAAGAGTTCTAGTCAGTTTTTAAGTGTATTTCACCGTTTCAATGACACAGACTCTTGTTTCACTCTGTTGTAACTTTAGTCAAATGTGTTACTGGTGTGTAGATAACTAAACTCAGTGTCCATTTTCACAGGTTGATACTATAGGATCTGCGATTTTAAAGGGACTTTTCTGAATGTAATTTGTTATGGATTTTTGTATCCCATGATTTCATATGTAATAATTTATATTGCTTTCAACTATCAAATTAAATTTGTAATATAATGTCAATATGGAATCCCTGAGTATATTTATTGATAACTGAAATAAATTATGAAGTAATTTTTACCTTATACAAGGACCCAGTTTTAAGGATTTTCGAGAATTAACAAAAATGTTTAAGTGAAATTATTACCTCATTTTAAAAACAAAAATTCATTGTGCATCGGTCAATTTGAAAACATATTTTTTATGTCTGTTTCTTTCTCTTGTGGGCACCTATGTTTAAATCATTTAATATAAACTGATCCTTATTAAGCACACACTTGTCATAAAAGGTATAAACTTTTGATGGTTTCTTTGATGGCTGCTTCAGACATAAATAAATGTACTAATATTTCAGTGTAACATTGAGCTGAAAAGACTGGATGAAGTTGCCAAGTGGTTAGAAGCTGCTGATGCTGTTCCCGTGCAGACCAAGGATGTGAGTAATTATGAAGCTAACTAACAGTGTAAACTCCTACTGTAAGGTAGAATGTTCACATATGGTTAAATGAAACATAGGATCCAGGGGTCGAAATTGGTTGGAATTCTGTCTGGTAAGCGCCAAATTCTACCAGATTGAATCAAAACCTGCCAGACCAAACATGATAATAAAATATGAACACAAAATAATTTCCGGTCCGATGGGACATCAAAATAAATAAATCTCACAGCCTGTAGTGATATTGACCAGGCAAAATTCAGTCAATACAGCAGTATTTTGACCCCTTTGATCAGTCCTCTTCAGTGGATTATTTTCATTCCAGCTAGTGCTTCATGATATACATCGGACAATAAACAATTTACAATTATTGTCAAATTTTGTGTCCTATGTGAAATAATTTTCACTTGTATTGAGCTTTAGCGAGTGACAAATGAATATTATTTCATGAGGGACATAAATATGATATTAATTGGTAGCAACTTTGTTATTCTATTTATTTTCCATACATATACATGTTTTGAGCGTTGCTATAAGTTTGTATGTTTAGTACTAACAAAATATTGGTTTCTAAGTGCCAGATTGTCTGGTAATATTGTATACTACACTAATATGAAATTATGATTTTTTATTTCCCTGGTTATGAGTGCCTGCTTGGGTAATAAAAATATTAAGGTATGTGCTGTCCTTATTATGGGAAGTTTGTGAAAAAGACCCCTTGCTGCTAATCAGTCATGTTTGTTTGAGAAATAACATTGTCGTCATTTTTTACACAGTTATTAAAATAATCTACTGGTACTTAAAAGTTTTGTGGTTTTTTTATTTTGGTAGTAACACAACTAGGACATACTGATTAATTAATGATCAACATATCGAAAACCATTTGGTGATTTTGACACATAAGTTTCTGCCTACATTTGGGTCACTGAAGATATTCAATCTATGGCTTAAACACCTATGGGGAGTACTCTACCACATGAGGTAATAAATAAAAATAACAAAGTCGAATAACTCTTCCTTAAAAATATTGTCCATCTATATCATTGAGTTGCCACCCTTGCTAGTACCCACCCATATTATATTTAAATATGCGACCATTTACAACTCAGGCACATGCACTACTACTGAGCTATATCCTGCCCTACTATGGGTAATAATATCATAATGTTGTAGGGTGATTATGTTTTTCATATTTATATAAAGAGCATTGGGAATTATTACTTTTGATTGTTTATTTTATATTACTGTTCTGATATTTCATCAGCTATGGTATGTGTGCACATAAAGAAATCCCTTACTGCTGAATAAAAAGAAATGTAACAGGTTTCCTCAGACTGACCATGAGAACGTTTCAAAACCATTAGCTAATAAGTGTTTCTTCCACAAAAGAATATTTGAATAGGGTGCTATGAAATTGAATGCAACCACGGTTAACTTTAGGATTAGGGTCATGGAAATCAGACAGTAATTATAAGAGTAATTAATTTTGTAAAAAATAAATTAAAATCTGTCAAAACATTTGAGTATGGCACCCTACATGTTTTACCCTCTGGCAAAAATCCTGCCAATGATTAATGAATTAATGTGGTAAAGTGGTGGTATTAAATAAAACAAACTTTCACTGTGTTACTGTTCCAGTTGTATCAAACCCAAAGCCTTTGTAATGTTTTCAGCTGTTAATATAACATTTTGTGTTAAATGTTGAAACCTGAATATTTATATGAGACACTTAGTTTTCACTAATGTTTAAACTGTGATTAATCTTTCAGGAGGAGGAAGCCCAGAGGGAGATAGACCAACTTCTGCCTAAATACCAGACATGAGAAGATTTCTTGATTTAATTTTCTTGTAGTCTATAGTCTTTTTCTATTCATGTTTATGTCATTTATGAACTAATAATGACTCTTATATAGAAATCCATGTTTGTAATTATGTGGTATTTTTAATACTGGACCAATTTTAATGACATTTGCCTTTGTGTTTGCTAATATGTCTAATCTTGCCTATTAGAATGTTGTCCGTTTGAAAACACCATTGAAATTAATATTAGCATCCACTACCCACTTTAAAAATATACAGTTAAATATGTATTAAGCAATCAGGGTTTTTTCCAGATGGTAAAATGGTTATGGCATCATACCCTAATGTTTTTGAAGAATTTAAAAAATGTTTAAGTTAACTGTTTGACAAAATTAATGACTCTTATCATTACTGTATGATTTTGTTAACCATAACTCATTTTATTTCTGGGGGAAGTCCCCCGTACACCCTGTCAACTGCTTTTTCATTTATCGCCATGCCCAATTGCATCAATTCCATAGCACCATACCCAAAATTCCCAGGGTTTACTCTGTCCATTGCCAAATTACCCAGTTGCTAATTTTTATACAAAGTGACAACAACATTTAGGCTTTGGCTAATAAAATAATCCTTAAATTAGCCATATTTTAATAATTTTCACAGAAATTCGCTAAATATCTTAAAATTGGCTAAACCACAATTATTTTCCACTCCAGTGTGAGCCCTGCACCCATAGGAAATTATCACTCAAAATGGCGGAAATTCTAGTATATTTCATTAGCATAAAGCACACAACATGAATTACCTCAAAGATTACCGTACCGTAGGTATATTTTGTATGATTTTCCTATACCTGTACCTGTATGTATAATAGTCAGATTGTGGAGAATAAAGGTACATTACTAATGTAAGTTACATTTTATGATTTGTTGGCAAGATTTGGGCTAAGATGTTTTCTTTTATTACTGGTTGTGACAATTCTACTAACAATAGACTAACAAAAAAAGAGAAGACTTTTATACCCAAGATGTACATTTGTTTGTCCATTTACATACATACCAGTCCATAAGTTGTTCTGACAGGTCATGTATATAAATGTTCAATCTGCTCCTTGTCCTGTCATGGAGTCTAGGGTCAGCAATCTGGTTTAGGAAACCAGCTCTTTGTTTTATTCTTTTCAGCCTAAAAAAAGTGGCCATATTTATTGGTGCTTCTGACACATCTATCAGAGACACAACCTCCGACGTTGACATGGTTCATCAATCACAACAGGACTTAATTGGTTGCTTTTATGCTTGTCACACACCTACCGATTAATGTCGACTCAACAATCGTGTCAGCGCTAATCAGTAGGTGTGTGCAGGGTAAAGATGACATTTAATCTCCAATTTTGCCCTGATTAGACTGTCGCTTCAGTTGGTGTTTAAGGTACTCATTTTTAGACTACTGCTAACACGAGAGTCTTAGTCGGCCTTAATCTGTAGGTGTGCACCAAGCATTAGTTGTGTTTGTCAGAATCGAGGTTCACAGATAGTTAAAAACATTTTTGCAAAGACCATCATTTTGTGTTTTAACTTTAATTAATGAACGAAAATAAGGTCTTTTGTACCATATCTTGAAACATTTATCTGTAAATTTCTTTACTGAATATATTCATGTCATTTAAAAAAATGTTTTAATGATTTTAATTGATATACTATAAAGTAATTACTATAAATAGCAAAACAGTTATAAGATACATTCTTAGGAGACCCATTAAAACTATGCAATAATGAAAATATAAGTGATCAAGACAAATGATGAAATTTCTCCAGAAATGCAGTTATAATTGGAGAAAATTGCTTTATAAAACTGTAAAACATCATTTTGATATGTTTTGCCTTTTGATATTGGGTTGTGTTTTGTTTTCTGAATCAACTCAGAATTATTAACCGAAGATCATTATTTTTACCCTGTCTACTCAGGGTATTGCTATTAACATACAGACTATGCAACAGTATTAATTCCAAACTAATATGTATTTGCAGTAATGTTTGTATTATCCAGTGAATATTTATAGTTTGTTACATTATATAAATGTACTGTTACTATACTATGTTGATACATGTATACATGTTGAATTATGCAGCAGCATGTGATATAAACATAATGCAGTTTAATTCTTTAAAATTTGTATTGTTCAAACAAACATACATAAGACAGGAATTGTATGTTTATATGTTCTTCTGTACGATGTGAAAAATATTTGCCCATACCTTATTATTAATTAGTTTTGTATCTATTCATTCTACCCTCTACAGCCTTTGAAATTCACGATAGCATTTTATATATATATTCCACTAACTAAAGCGCTTGCAACACTTCTGGCATCTCTACAATATTGGTTTCATCAGTAGAGTGAGTTTCCACATAGGAGTGTATTGACCGCCATGACATTTGGGCTGCATTGTGAACACCTCAGAAAGGTGATCATGCACAAAACCTAGGTATCTTTTCTCTGACACCGGCCTCGCTGGCATTGTGGTTAGGCCATCGGTCTACAGGCTGGTAGGTACTGGGTTCAGATCCCAGTCGAGGCATGGGATTTTTAATCCAGATACCGACTCCAAACCCTGAGTGAATGCTCTGCAAGGCTCAATGGGTAGGTTCATGGTTTGTGCGATTCTGTCTGTGGGGAGTGCAAATAAAAATCGATCCCTTGCTGTCAATCGGAAAGAGTAGCCCATGAAGTGGCGACAGCGGGTTTCCTCTCCAAATCTGTGTGGTCCTTAATCATATGTCTGACACCATATAACCGTAAATAAAATGTGTTGAGTGCATCATTAAATAAAACATTTCTTTCTTTCTTTCCTTCTTTTCTCTGATAAACTTGTCAACAATCCAGGTTTTTGCCAAAATCTTGTACACGTTTAAAAGCTTACCAAGCCTGACTTTGGGTTCTAGAATGCTAGTGGTCTTATGCCTCCATATTATATACTATTGCAAAAGCTACAGTGAAATTGATCTGCAGGTTTTTTTTTTTTTTATGCCATTGTAAAACTATGTGGGGGAAAAGATGTCACACTTGCCCGATTTTAAATATCTTAAAACCATAATGGCTGGAATTTGTCTTATTCCAGAACAGAAACATACAAAAGTCAAATCTCAGTCGCTAACAGTATCACAACATGGGAATTAAAAAACAATACTCTTCTATGGTGATGAATGTTGTTTGCTTTTGGCATTATTGTTGTATCCTATATTAAAAACTCCAGATCTACAACATTAACAACAATAATATTCAATTGCAGAGTTTGCTATAACAAATTAATCAAGAAATAAAATGTCACACTCCATAGAGCTTGGCTATTACTTGTTCCAGCCAGTGCACTATGACTGATATATCAAAGGCCGTGGTATGTAGATCCCTTGCTACTAATCGAAAAGAGTAGCCCATGAAGTGGTAACAGTTGGTTTCCTCTCCATATATCTGTGTGATCCTTAATGCCATGCCATATAACTTTAAATATAAAGTGTTGGGTGCTTCGTTAAATAAAACATTTCCTTCTTTCCTTCCATAGAGCTTGGTGTCAGCTTTCTCTTCTTTCTTTTGTTTTAATAAAATGTCAGTGGAACATATATACCTGGATCTGTTCCCAATATGGATCTTTTTAAAAACATTGCTGGTCCAATGGCAGTGAAGTGCTATTGCAAATTGTCCGAATTTCAAGAGTTGCCTCTAGATAAAACCCAAATGGTGAGATGTGTATAAAGAATGGGGTCTGATTTATTGGGTGATCTTTACAAATAGCTGTAATTAATTTTAATAATTTTCAAGATATTGTCAGAGTTATGCATTCCTCGTCATTTGATGCTTTGAATACAGAGAAATCGGCATGCCTGCTAATTTTCTTATAATAGAGAAACAATTGATTGTGCCATTGTGTGTGTGTGTTTTGTGCGTGTATGCATAAGTGCATACAGGTGTGTGTGGATTTGAATCAAAGAAGGAACATTTTTGATCATACAATATAGCTTCATATGAGCAAATTGAGGTCTTAAAGGTTTAGTAATGAGAATCAAGCAGGGTTTTTATTTTTGTAATTTTGTAATGTTTAAAAAAAAAAAAATGATATAATGATCATTTAAAAACAGAGAATCAGAACACCATTAGTTATTCTGTGACTGTATAAAATGTGATATTAACAAGTAACGGAATGAAGGACCATTGATATTGATATTGTAACTGAGCTCAAACTGAATTCATTAACAAGAGGACTGTTAATACCACGGGACTGTTAATTAGTTTCTTAATGTTTGGATTTTGAAAGGTTGTTAATGTATTGTTATATTATGTGTACTGTGTGTGTTCATATTATTTGTTTTTGTTAACACTGATAGTTTTATAACGTTTCATTTTAGAAATTATTCATAATTGTATATATGGTATTGTTTAACTTTTATATGAAACTCGCAAAGCAGAATTGTTATTTGTCTTCAGTGTAGATAATGTAATATTAACAAATTCAGTGATATTGAATAACTAAAGACTATGTACATGTATTTGCAAAACCTCGGTATCCTAAAAATTCTGGCACACATCAGATTGTCAAACACTATAGACATTTGAACTACAGAAATGTCATGTACAGAATGCAAATTCTAAGCAACAAACTATTTTAACAGAAAATATCATGCAGGTGTTTTTGTTTTTGGAGGACTTCATAAGTTAAATAAACAACATTTATATTCTAACAGCACAAAAATTACAACAATTTTTACAAACAAAATAACATCTGTAAGAATAATCCATTGTTTTATAAAAGAAATTATATTTTTCTCTTTATGAAATGTTAAATTAAAAACTATGCTGTGTTATGTATGACTATATGAAGTCAGTGCAAAGGTTTTTTTCTGTTAATATTTGTATAAATGGAAATATACATTCTAAAGATCATAAACATAAGGATTTATTTTATTTTGCTGGAATTGAGTCATAGTTGATTGTAGATAATTATACAATCAGAAATAAATTTAATATTAGATTACATTATGATAATACTGATGGAAAGAAATATGTAAAGACAGTGTATTTGAGACTATAAATTTAAATCACTACTAAAATAGTTATACAGTACAGTATAAAATACTGAATGTTATGTGAGATAGAATATCAGTACTGCAGAATTAACATCCAGTAACACAGTTAACTCCTAATACTCTAGATAATATTTGCTGCTACTATTTAATATGTGTTCCCTTATTTCTTTCAATCAGAAACTACCAAATAATTTACTGTGTGTTGCCAGAGGACCAAGTACTTTAAAATCTATTGTAAAAATTGTGTCGTCAGCAAGTGATAGCATTGTAGCAAATGGTGTCATCTTCCCTAATTGTAGCTCAGTACGTTCCCATGAGCAGACTATCTTTGTTTTGTTTGTTTGATTCAATTTTATGAATGTTGGTCAGAGACTTGGAATGTAAGACATGTAAACTGCTCTAGAATCATGTCATATTCACTGGCAGCTATCGAATAAAGCCTTGAACATGTTTGACAATAATTTTTTGTACTTTTTGGTGGTTATCATTCTGTCATTTTCGTATATTGCAGTATCGCTTCAGTCTATGAATACATGCTATTTGTTTTGGGGTTTTGTTTAGGGGTATGTTTTTTTTCTTCTTTTCTTGGATATACCTGGAATGTTTTCCTTTTTATTTAACATTCATTTCTTGTTTGTAATGTGATTTAATTGTTTATTAAAGAATAAAATATGAATAATAAAAAAATAAAATACATGCTATTTGTTTTGGGAGTTTTCTAGGGGATATTGTGTTTTCTTGTGTATACCTGGAATCTTTTCATTTTTATTTAACATTAATTTCTTGTTTGTAATATGATTTAATTGTTTATTGAACAATAAAATATTAAAAATAATAAATTAAAAAAAATTCTACCCCTTTACAATGACATTACATAATCACAGGTACGTTGACAGTACACACAGCCATTTGGAATCCTTGATCCTGCCGCGAGTTGACAGTTACATGATGTCTGAGTTACCAATGTAGGCTAATGGGGAATGGCAGGTGTGTGGCACAGACAGCCACACGAGACCATCATCTGTCGCGGTTGGAGAGACAAGGACTGGGATGTGGAGGTGGACCGCGAAAGAAGTTGAAAGATATGAGGAGTTGCCAGATCAGGAAGAAATGGGATGGAATTCAAAGGAGAGAAAGGAAAGGGGGAAGTGGGATAAATAAAATAAAAAACCACCTTTATAGATGTGTATTGCTTTTGAACATAACCTTTTCTTCAGTCAATTAAAGGATTAACATAGAACATTCAAGTCTATTAGTTTACATTAATTAATTAGGTTGACTGTGAATGTGCTTTGATTAATAATAATATACTTAGTATTTAATGATGGTCTGATCCGTCAGTGAAACCATTGGGCTTTTTCTCATTCCAGCCAGTGCACCACACCTGGTATATTAAATGATTTGGTATGTGTTATCCTGTCTGTAGGATGGTGCATATAAACTTATGTATTAAATATATTTTCTTGTTTAGAATACCAGTGGCTGTATATTCAATGGGTTTCTGGTCGTCTTAATATTTGTAAGATGCCCAAACTGGATTTTGTCTTCAAATAAGTTTGTACGTATGAAAAAAAGAAAGAAAAACAAGAAAATAAAATGATCAGAAACACCTTTAATATACAGCCACTAATATTTTATGCAAAAAAATTACTTTGATATGTAATTACAATCATTAAAAAGTATCTTAGTCGATAACATATTAAACATTGCAGCAAACTCAGGAATGTCCCTTTAAGATCACAGGGTATTATGTGATAACCTCAAATTAAAATGGACTTTATCAGCCATCACCCTTTATTACTGTAAGTAACTGTGTAAAACCCTTGATTAAGTGAACTTTCCCATCTAAAATAAATTTTTTTACCAATTACGTAGTCCCAAATAAAATAAAATTATCACTTGGGTATCGTAAGTGATAGTTTTTGCTCGAACGTATCCTACCAATAGGCCTAATAATATGCTTTTTTTTCCTTTGGATTTTCTAATAGAAAAAAATACTATAACTCCATTTCGTTATATTAATGCAAATTGAAATATATTTAGTTAAATAGTTTATTATACTATCAAGTCATTTGTGTTGTTTTACAAGTCAGGTTGATGAAAGCGAAGTGCCTTGTTGTAAATTAGAGCGTTTGCTTACACAGTGCATAGAGGAAATGGACGGAGCTGATGTCACTTCGCCCCAAGTTGTACCACCGGAAGTCACAAAAACAAAACAAAATGGCTGCCCCCAGTTAGCAGGAATAATCATGTTTTTTTCATTCTAAAATTACACGTTTTTATTTGTTGAAGTATCAGTATGTGTTGGTGGTCTGGGTATGCATCTTTGCAATACATAAGGCTCTTGTTGGAGTTTACTCTAATGATCTATTGGTGGGGGTGGAGGTGTTCAGTGGTAAAGAATCCATTCAGAATAGAATAAATTGTATAAATGTAGAAAATTTGTAATTATAAATCTATAAGATTTTCTTGAAGAATTTTATATATATTTTAAATACATTGTATTTACTTTCACGGATATAGGATTTAATTTTATTGATAGTAGGTTCAGATTTTTTGTGCATTTAGCCATAATATATATATGAAAAATATGCGTGCGTATAAATTTCGCGTCGTTCGCATTCAACCTTATGTCGCAAAATTAATACGCACGCATTATTTTTCCAGTTTGAAGTGTGCTTAAAGTGATGTCTTGATTTTCTAGTAAACCGTAAAGTAAAACACAAACAAGCTAACATACACTGCGACCAATTTGTTTTGTTTTGAAATACGCGAGCTCTCCTTGATGGCGACTAATCGTTAATTGTTTTAGGTAACTTTAATTGATGGCGACTAATCGTTTATTGTTTTATCTACCAAAGGGTGTTAACAGTTAACAACTGTAGTTGTGAGTAGTGATTCTAATACAGGTGAGGTGGGTAGGGTCTAACCCCTCTATAGACTCTGTA
>JAECMU010040035.1:6562-18788 GCA_016106625.1 Dracogyra subfuscus
CCCCCCCCCCCCCCCCCAATCCATCCCGAGTCTGGCCACTGATCTTATCTAATATCTTTTTGACCACCTGATCTAATCTAGCAACCAAATGTAATGAGTAGAATTTTCTTTATTAGTTATATTAATTAGAGATGCACATCAAAATTTTAAAGGCCCACTATTTAAATTTTGGATGTAAATTTAAAAATTGTCTGATTAATTTTTTTTGTCCCAGGACAAGACCCTGACTATCCAGAGACAGGCCCCGGGATGGACATGCTTGAAACTCTAGTGGTATATATGAGCATTTAAAATTATTAAATCAGAGAAACAGAATAATGAGTTGCATGAAGACAGCAAACTTATCAACATCATCTGCATTAATAGAACATGCCCAATTGCATCAGGCATCCACTAAAGGTTATATAATAAAAATGTGATTTTTGATCACCATCCCTTCTCTTTTCATCACTTCCTTATTGCTTATAAGACTCCATCATATGGGGACATGTGGGATAGAAAAAGTACACCCAAGACAGTGAAAATGTCCACCTTGGACGAGGCTTGCTGAGTCCCATGATCAAAATTGTCACCACTGAGTGTGTACTTTTTCTATCCCACATGACCCCATATGATGGAGTCTTTTTCTCTCATTCATTCGGTAAATAAACCATTAAGTAACATTTTTATTTGACGATAAACTGCACTATCATTCTTCTAATTAACAAGACAGCTTGTAAAATGAAGGTTTTAATAACAAAATATTATTTTAAAACTGTGTCTAGAAAAGAAAGAAAGAAATGTTTTATTTAACGACGCTCTCAACACATTTTATTTACGGTTATATGGCGTCAGACACATGGTTAAAGACCACACAGATATTGAGAGGAAACACGCTGTCACCACTTCATGGGCTACTCTTTCCGATTGACAACAAGGGATCTTTTATTTGTGCTTCCCACAGGCAGGATAGCACAAACCATGGCCTTTGTTGAACCAATTATGGATCACTTGTCGATGCAAGTGGTTTACACCTACCCATTGAGCCTTATGGAGCACTCACTTAGGGTTTGGAGTTGGTATCTGGATTAAAAATCCCATGCCTCGACTGGGATCCGAACCCAGTACCTACCAGCCTGTAGACCGAGGCCGGTAAAAAAACTGTGTCTAATGACCTCACATAATATGACGTCATATATTACCACCAATGTCATGTTAAACGCAAGCCCAAGATATCCCATGTAAGATAGAAATTTCTTACATGGCTTTCTTTTATGGGATAGCTCTGTCCTATATACCTGAGGATGAGAAAAAATCCCATCATATATGGGCATCAACTTGTCATTGCCATGTTATCACATAACTTTATTTTATGTTGTATCTAGCATGGTCAGTTGTCTTCATCTTACATTTTATTATTAACCACAGTGAAAGCCTTCTACACTGGACACTGATGGGACCAAGTCAGATGTCCAGTTTTAAGGGGTATTCATTTTAAAGAGATTATATTTTATACTAATATTTAACAAGCATTCTGAGAAAACTGCTAAAGCATTACATGTCCCAACAATCTTAGCTCAATATCTCAAGACATTCTCAGGGTTCTCATGGACCTGGAGTCCCGGGTCCCTAATGCAGCGATCACGGATGGGACACACCATATTGCATAAATGTGCATCCCTGTGGACACAGTATATTTTAATTTTTTTTATTTAATTTCAATATACGGCAAAATAATAGACTGGTTACGTGGACATGCAAACAGCGCTTATTTACACCGTGAGGCGGATCAACTGACCAGAAATGGTTGCAAGTGTTTGCTTCTAAAACTTACATTGCAAAAAAATAAAATCTTTTGCAAATATATTTGCCAAAACGAATATTCTTTCGCAATAAAAAATTTTCTCGCATTATTAGATTATTAGTGAATATATATTAGTTACCAGGTATTTGTTTTATATTTTATCACACATTTTAATAATAATTTTTTTATTATTACTACATAAAACCATTTAAATGTCAATGTTGTTATACGTTTTTGTGTTGTCAGTTGTTATACAATTCACTTGATATTTTATTGGATATATCAATTCATGGACTCTCCAACATTCCTAATGGACTCTCAAAATATAAGATCACGAGTCCATGAACTCTCAATATTTTTGGATGAATGAGAACCCTGATTCTGAAAAAAAGTCTGGAAAAAAACCCATTCACATCTCCTATGTTCAAGGTCCATAACTTTGTCAGAAATGGGTAATTTACATGAAAGTCAAACATGATCTGTAACACAATATTATAAAGCTAAACACAACATTTCAGCAAAACATCTCAAGACCTTCTAGAAAACAAAGTCCGGAAAACAAATTTTCATATCTCTTAAGTTCAAGGGCCATAACTCTGTCAAAAATGGGTAAATTGTCATGAAATTCAAACTCTATCTGTAACTGTATATTATATAGCTATAAACAACTTTCTAAAAAAACCATCCGGAAAACTATATGTGGGTCAGAAGGAAGAACAGACTAATAGACCAAAGGACGGAGATGAAACCTATAGTCCTCTCCGGTTAGACCAGACTAAAAAGGGACTTTAAAACATGTTTGGTTTTGATGGAATTCTGGTCTGAGGGGTTTCACTATAGCTGCATCTAGTATAGTTGCGGCCAGGGGGATTATGGCATTGCTTAAGATAGCAGAGGGATTTTAATATGGGTAATCAACAGAATAGCCAATTCACTGTAAGGAGTTTATCTGTCCCTCATGAATGAATGTTGTACCACCTTCACTAAAGACTCAGGTTTACTACATTCCTTTACCGAAGACAGATAATCCATAATACCCCATAGCTTGTTAAGTTATTCTCTAGGGAAGCAACTTCCACTGAGAGTATACAAATTTAACAAATCAACCCTCACCTCTTACGGGCATCTGGATTTCTTTAAGCAAATATAGGTATCGGCTGCGAGTCTTGTAGAACTCTGCTTCAAGATGTGCATAGTTTCTGTTTAAAATAAATAAAAAAATTGTTTGGATTTAACACACTATGACAATAATTTAAAGCACTGACCTTACTTTTTGTTTTGGGGCTATTACAGATTTTGCACTGTTAAACTATTACACGTGGCTTACAAGTTCTTGATTTAATTATTAAGTTTAGCCTTTACAGCTTTTTGCACTGTTAAATTATAGAACAAAACTTGCAACCTTTTGCTTCAATTGTCAGTTTTGGCAAATCCAATGTCTTCATCGTTGACCTACAGGGATCATTTTGTTCAGTATCGCGTCACAATTCTCTATGCAAGTTTCAGAGATCACTACACAATTTAAAAACATTAAACAGTAGTTGCTAATCAATTTTCAATTGACTAGAAATATTGCTAATCAAGATTGTGAAGAAAAAAAAATTCTCTGTCCTAGGACTTGCAATAAATCAGTGAGTTTAATGTTGTTCAGGCACTGAAATAAATAAGCAGTGTCTCGTAATCCACACACAGGTTACCACTTTAAATACAAGTTTAAAATCCCCATTATTATTACTATAAAATCCCTTAGCAGATCACCGATATACTTTGCTATTAATTTATATCACTATTCTCACTGTATTAATACCTATATGTATATCTTATAAGTTATATAACACACAACTGATCAAAAGTTAGGGGGTGACCGCCGGTAGTAGGGGTGCATAGTAGGTGGTTACAAGTGCCTCTTAACAATGCCAGAAGTAACTACTGAACACTTCCTGAAGTGGTCAAACTAAGCCCACAGCTATAAGCTGATGGGGAATGACAGCTGTGTGGCACGGATAGCTACAAGAGACAAGCACATGTCGCAGTTGGAGAGACAAGGACTGGGATGTGGAGGTGGACAGCGAAAGAAGTTGAAAGATAGGAGTTGCCAGATCGGGAACAAATGAGATGGAATTCAAAGGAGAAAAAGGAATGGGGCAGTGGGATAAAAATAAAAATAAAATAAAAGGTTAGGGGGTGTAGCTTCTGTTAAAATAAGATTTTGTGGAGAACGGTGCACCGTTCTGACTGTCTGGACATGTGCTAACCCCCTGCAAGGTTTCTGCCAGAGGGGATGAAGGGTAAAATTAAGTACCCTAAAATCTTGGAAATTAATTGGTATATTTTTTTAGATTTTGAAAGATTATAGTAAAGAAAATGCTGTTTAAAATTTGACAAAGTACACGAAATGTAGTGTCCAATTTGAAATGATTTTAAACCCATACCACCTGGTATTGGTGCCTATGATCTGTTTTGTTTTTATTATGTACCCTCAATTAATGTTTTGGCAGGAAACCTGTTCTGGCAACTTAAAGGACTCTTCTGGACTTATTGAAATGCCTGTACAAATGTAACCATATATACTTGCTCTATAAAGCAATTATCATCTTAGATGATTCCAACAATCATCTAACTAGTACAAACTGACTTGTATTTAATAGAAAACTGTCTATGCAGTAAACCTTTTTCTGTCGGCCGACCGTTCAAAAATTGCACCAAAATTCCTTCATACTGAAATGCGCACCTTTTCTCTTTGGCATATCTGTCTTGGACGAAAGGGCTTGCTCCGCAAGCTCTAGCGCCCACGACAGGCGTGTGCTACAACAGCTTGCTCTGAATGTACACGTTAAGCCTTATGACCTGACCTGACCTTTGGCATAATTAATGCTCCATTCAAAATTCCATAACCCCACCACCACCAACCCCGCCTGCTACTGAACTTAATCAGACTGCTGGTGCTCCCTTTCATCTGCCAGTGCAGGCGGTCCCTCCTACATCCCCCCCAACTTTCTGTGTTGGACGAAAGAGCTTGCTTCGCAAGCTCTTGCACCCATGACAGGCGTGTGCTACAACAGCTTGTTCTGAATGTGCACGTTAAACCCTATGCCATGACATCCAGTAAGATGGAAGACCTTGGCCACACTTACATGAGTAATATTTTTTCTCTTGCTTCATCATGCTGTCGCAATTGATTCAGTTCCAAGATTTCTTTGGTTAGAAATTTATTCTGTAGTTCATATGCTTGACATGCATCCTGAAAAAAGAGGTGACAAAAAAAAAATCAGTGCAACTTAAAATAAACAAAGTAATAAATTGAAAAATAGAGAACATTGATATGCCATTCATCATGTCCGATATTGAAAACATGCACCTGTTTTATACCCAATTTAAACTTTATTCAGTATTCAAAGTCAATTACATTATAGGTAAATGTATTTGTATTGGTTTTTGTTATAGTAAACTGACATCTTTATATATTCATATATGAAAACATGTTATTTATCTTCTGGGTTTTTTTAAATTTCAGTACAGTAAACAATTATTATATACTGAAGGAAAGAAATAAAGGACAGGGCTTCTAGATTGTGGTAGCCCCACTCCCATGGCTAGTGATATTCAATGTTGGGCTAGTAAATATCTACTATTGCCATGCCCGACGGCTAGTAAATATGGTGCAGTTAACTCTATTTTGTAAATATCAATATCCTGTCCACACCCAACCCCTCGATTTTAGTGTTTTAAGCTCTATCTCCCTCTTTAGATAACATATTTGATTATTACTAGTATTTAGTAAAATTGTATTAACTTTTGGTAAAGTAGGGCTAGAGAATGTTTAATCATGGCTAGTAAATGTTTTAAATCACTGATCCTATGGCTAGTGGATTTAAGCTCTGAAAGGATCACACAGATATCAACAAGAAATAATGACTGCATCAAAAATCAATTCATACTGTCAGAAGTTGATTGGGAACATATAGGCAGCACATTCAGCATTACAGACATTCAACCCCACATTACAACTTGGTATAAAACTTACATTACTACGCTAGTTGGTCTACAATTTGATGTGTTCCCTTATTTCTTTCCATCAGTATATATAGATATGCCAAAACATTTTCAAACACGGCTATGATCTAACAGCTCCAAGGGAACATTTTATATGATGGTGACACTTGACTACTTCAGTGTATCAGATGACATCATGATATCAAACGTGGGGACAACCTTAGTATATCCATTGACAATAAGATGATAACACTAATAACCATTGTGTATCAAATAGTTTTGTTTTGTTTTTGTTTTGTTTTGTTTTTGTTTTGTTATGTTTAATGACGCATTCAACACATTATAATGACGGGTATATTGGCGTCGGACATAAGGTTATGTCGAGAGAAAAAACCAGTGGTTAGCTGACGGGGATCGATCCTAGACCGACCGCGCATCAGGCGGACACTGTACCACTGGGCTATGCTGCCTGCTAGTATCAGATAGCAACGTTAGTGTATCAGATAGGACCACAATGACAATTTCAGTGTGTCAGATGTGGCCAAAATTCCAATACCAGTGTATCAGATTTGGCCACAATTACATTAGTGTATTAGATGACAATCTTGGTGTATATGTGACCCCACTGATAACCGTAGCAGATCAGAAATATTCGAAGATATAATTTAAAAAACGAAATAAATGTTTTTAATTCTTTACACACATCGTAAAAACAAACCAATAATACCTTCAGTGCTTCTGTCTCTTTGGTATTGGTTACAATAATAGAGGGTCTTTCAAATATAGCTTCTGCAAGATTAGAATTACTTCCCTTGTCCGAACTCTTTGCTTTGTCATGTTCAAATATTTGGTTTGTCAGCTGCATAATGACTTCGTCTTTGGCACCTAACATCTCTTGATACATGATTACTTGTTCCTTTAATGACTGCACTTCAGTTTGCTGAATACTGAAACATAATAGTTTAAACTTGCATTACAGTTAAAAAAAACAACAAAAAAAACAACAGAATGAATCAGGGGTGTTATTAATAAAATACTTTATTTGTTTGTTTTGTTTAATGACAGCACTAAAGCACATTGATTAATGAAAGAGAAAGAGGAGACCTGCTATCAGGTTTAATATAGTTACAGTGCCTCCCACCTTCCCCAACTTAATCACTTCTAGAAATGTCTTTCTTAGGAATGTCTTTCTTAGGCCTGAGCGGGCAGCATGGCCCAGTGGTACAGTGCCCGCCTGATGCGCGGTCGGTCTAGGATCGATCCCCGTCAGCTGACCACTGGGTTTTTTTCTCTCGACATAACCATATGTCCGATGCCGATATAACCGTCATTTAATGTGTTGAGTGCGTTAAACAAACCAAACAAAAACAAAAAAAATTTCTTAGGACTGATACAATGACAATACAATCTACCCATCACAAATGTGTGGAAGGAAGGAAATGTTTTATTTAATGGTGCACTCAATACAGTTTATTTACGCATATATGGCGTCGGACATATGGTTAAGGACCACAGATATTGAGAGAGGAAACCCACTGTTGCCACTGTGTGGACTACTCTTTTTTTATTAGTAACAAGGGATCTTTTATAAGCATCATCCCAGACAGGATAGTAGCAGTTGTGGAGCACTGGCTAGAATGAGAAATAGCCCAATGGGCCCACCAACGGGAATCGATCCTAGATTCATCTCATATCAGGTGAGTGCTGTACCATTGAGCTAAATGTATGTGGATACATCTGTGTGTGTGTGTGTGTTTATATATATATGTGTGTGTGTGCGTGTCACTGTGTATTTATGCTAGTGTATTATTAGTCTAAGTGCATTTCATTTGTTACACAGTATAGCTGTAACTTTGGAGTACATGAATGATTACATGTTTCTAGCACAGAGGGCTCAATTCTATTACACAGTGCATGTACAGACTGTGTAGTCTATACATTGTTGTAATAATAGGGGAGAAAGGCTCCAATTCAAGGCAATTGGGTACATTGGTTGGGCTCTAGAGGTCTTTTCAGTAAACAGGTATGCAGCTTTGGGAGTACATCTGTAGAAGTACATCTACATATCCAGCTAACCCATGGTCATGCCATTATGATCAAGTGATGGAAACCTGGGATGACCTTTGTTGAAAGGCGAGAATGACAACTGGAAAGTTGTTATGGATGTATAGTATTCTACAATGAAGCGGTAATTTAAGATTCTTATGTGTAGTCTTAGGTGTTTCAGTTTTGAGAGAAATGAACAGTTGGTTCATTTTGGATCCATAGTATGACAGTAATATCTGTCATATTAAAGCATAAATTATTAAGTACTGGGTCCCATTTCACTAAACATTGTTAGTTTATGTCTGCTATTAGCAGTTACAGACCTTGCTTTTTAAGGTGCGTAGGTGCAATTGTGCTCATACAGTGCATGTAATTTTAATCTGGCGAGTGTGAAAAATAATGCATGTTACACTTAACAAACAGTGCACGTAAAATACCTTATGTAGCTGATAGAAAGATCCGTTTAATAATACAAGAAAAACATGTTACGAGAACAGTAGCGTCCATGCAAGATTTTAATATATGACTGGTACTTATCTTTGCTATACAAATCGGAAAGCACAGGTTTAATAGACATCTTCGAAGACGTACCATGCAGTTCATGAACCACCTCCTCGGAACCAGTGTTTTTTTCCCATCCCAACTATCCTAATCATATTCGTTGTACATAATAATGACATTCAAGTCAAGTTGATTCCTATATATGTTTAGCTGATGTTCATCAAACCATCTAACACTGAAAAGGTATATATATAATTGTGTGCATCAAATTATCTGAATAGTACATATTGTAATTAAAAAATCAAATGGTCTGCATCAGTGTATACATGTCATAATTATATTTCTATAGTACTACTCCTGAAACTTTTTAATAAACTATAACTCCATTCATGAAAGGGAAAAGTCAGACTATACTAATGAACCAAACAAAAAAATTAGAAGGAAACATTATTGGTTCATTTTTGCAACATACGTATGTCTCTACATTTACACCACATTTTGGTGGAGTGTAAGTTTTTGAACGAAAACTCAGAAAAATATATTTGGTCAGAGAAATGTGATGGAATCTTTTTGATTCCATCCAGAACTTTTGTTGCAGTTTTTACGTGACACAGACTTTTATTGTAAATTTTAATATTATCTATTTGTGATATTTGTATTTTTTGCACAATTCTTTATAGTGTTTTTATTTGACTGTTTAATTTTTAACTTGATGTTGAACATCACATTGTTTTTCCATTACCACAGTTTGACACTCAGTGGCCGATGTATTTTTCGTGCTGGGGTGTCGTTCATCCATTTATATATTCATACTACGTTTACATGTACCAATTACTAAATTAATAAATGCTTGATTTTTTCACTTGCTTTAGCATTTTGACGAGTTTGATTTTTCAGTCCCCTAAGCGTTTTGAGGTGTGCGATTTTTCACTCTCCTTTGTTTTTTAAAAGGCAAGGACTGCAGTTATACCGGTCGTGCATTTGCACATGTTTGGCATCAATTCCACGTAGAAAATTACATCATTACGAAAGCTGGAGTATTTTAAAAACAAAAGAAAATGAAATGTGTTCTTCTAACTACATTTGTAATAATAATATAATAATAGTAATAACAAGTGAGGTTTAGTCAGAGATTTACATTTACATGCAAAACTAGGCTTATGATGTTTTGTGAAATTGGGCCCTGAAGTGCTCATCGTATACAAGTGTAATTGTTTCTGTATTGAATATTTTTAAATGTTTTATGTTAAAATGTCATGTCGTTCTGTGATATGGCTATACCTAGATTGTTGTGACAGCATGTTCTTCTCCTCCTGTATGGCGGACAGACAGGACTGTAGCTCGATAATTAGTTTGTCACGCTGACGTAACATCTCGTGGAAAGTAGCTGCATCTGCCCCAATGGATTCTTGTCTAAAAAAAACCCCCAAAGAAGATCTTTCCAGTATGTGGTTGATATATTTATAAAACTAAAAAAAAAATTCCACTAAAATTAAATTTTACATAAAACTAAAACTAACATTCTCCTAAGAATAGCCCATCTGATGATATATATACAGTGAAACCTCTCAAGACTGGACCCTCTGTAATCCGGAATTCCCTCAAAACCAGACACTCTGTAAACTGGAATTCCCTCAAAATCAGACATTCTACAGAGTCCCTTTTTAAAAACCAGTACAGAACTTAACCTCTCTAAACCAGATCCTTCTTAATACCAGATATTTGTAATGGTCCCAAGAGTGTTTGTTTTAGAGGGGTTTCACTGTATTGTATTTATAAATTAACAACACTATGTATGTATGTATAATACAAATTTTGTCTGTTAACACAGGTGGTCACTAGATTAGTATTTCACCGTTTTTACAGAATTTACAAAAGAGATTACAATCTTGTGAATAAAAAAGTTGAAAAAATATATCAGTGAATTTGACTTCTGCAATTTAGTATTGAACTGCTAAGGGAAAAACCTTTCTTTATACATTATAATGTCCAATGCAGTAAGAAATAATAATTTTTTACCAGCTTAGAATTAATAATGGCAACAGAATAGGCAATGTATGTTGATAATCCAAACAATGTTCATTAAAAGTGAAATTCTGTTTGCATTTTGCTAGAATAAAAGATACTATATGAAAAATGAGGATGAGGAACAGAAAAAAGTAAAAAGAAAAGAAAGAAAAGAAAGGAACAGACGAAATATTTATTTAAAGATGCACTCAACACATTTCTATTTATGATTATATGGTGTTGGAATTAATGTTAAGTACCATTTATATATTAAGAGAAAACTCACTGCTGACACTCCATGAGCTATTCTTTTCGATTAGCAGCAAATGATCTTTTACATACATCACTTTACATATAGGGTAGTATGTACAATGGCTTTTGTTACTCTAGTTCTGAAGATGGAACAAGAACTAGCCCAATGGGCATCTTGTTGAAAATTGATCGCAAATTGATTGCACATCAGGTGATCACTTTACCACTAGCAGGCATGGATTCAGGCAGAGGCACAAGGCCCTCCCCCCGCTTTTTTATGAAACAATATATCTTACAGAATACACAAAAAAGCAAATTGATCCCGCCACCTGTCAAGGACCATTAAATTCTATTTTCAAAAACTACAACAGGTTTAGGGCCCCTCTATTAAAAAATCCTGGATCAGTGCCTGATTAGAATGTATTCAATGCCAGGATATGGAAGAGATATCGGTGCCTGATTAGAATGTGTTCAATGCCAGGATATGGAAGAGATATTGGTGCCTGATTAGAATGTGTTCAATGCCAGGATATGGAAGAGATATCAGTGCTTTAAGATATGTGATTGCAATGAAGGTTTTCTTATAACACTAGTAACAAAATGTCCAGTTATTTAACACATAAAAGTCCATGATTAAATGATGTGCTAAGGTGTTAATAAAGAAAAAGACAATTCTATACAGACAAATTTAACTAGTAAATATTGCCACATTTACTGTGTTTGAATTTGTTTCCGCAAAGTGTTGATCTCCTTTTGCAAGAGTTTAACAATTTGTCGGTTGGCACTCAGTTCGTTGTCTGTTGAAGCCAGATCTTCCTTCAAAGATAGTGCTTCAGCTTCAAACTAAAAACACAACATTAAAAAACACAGTATTATTAACTTGAAATAGCTGTACCACAGGGCTTCTAAAACTTGTATAAAATACTCTAGCCATGGGATCAGTGATATTTCTAATTTACTAGCCACGATTAAAAATTCACTAGCCCTACTTTACTTTAAGTTAATACAATTTTACTCAATAATACTAATATGTCACCTAAATGGGGAGACAGAGCTTAAAAACACTAACATAGGGCATGGGGGGCAGAATATTGTTATTCATAAAATAGACTTAACTGCAACATTTAACAAAATATTGTCACTAGCCATCGGGTATGACCATAGTAGTTATTTACTAGCCCAACATTGATTATGACTAGCGATGGGAGTGGGGCTACCATTATCTCTAGAAGCCACGTGTACCATGAAAGGATAATGGAGCATCCTATTAACGGGGAAATGGCTACAACGCACACGCATTGTCATCGCATGATCAATTTGATTATTTGATCTATTACCTTATTCAATTAACTACAAATATCAATTAATAAAATGTTTATAACCTTACAAGTGTATTCCGTCGATAGATAAAACACATGCCACTGATGAATGTGTACATTCCAAGGTCTGGATCGGAAAGCCTCCTATAGGTAAGATGGGCTTCCATAATTCGTTTTTGTCGCAAGATTATGTATGTCACGTGATCTGACCCAAAGATGAAAGCAGACGTGACAGCGACAGGATTCTTTCGCTGTTGACCAGTGCTGATTATTTAGATGCAGGTATGTATTGATATAACGTATGATGTTAATCGATGTACTGTTT
>JAECMU010040070.1:10974-41774 GCA_016106625.1 Dracogyra subfuscus
AGAGAACAAATTGTTTTACAAAATTTGTAAATGTTTCCCCCACATTTTCCATCTCTTCCATACATGTAGTTTTACTGGATTAAAATAAAATATTAATTTAACACTGGTTCAGTGGTTGCCTCCCTTACTTTATTTCTCTAACAGTGTATATATATACATGTACATGTATGTATTATATATATACATCATATAGTAAAAACACTCATCAATATTGCACATTAAAAAAGTTGATGTTGGTAACATGGTTCTACTCCAGTTCTTCAATTACAAAGAACAAAATGTTAGTGCTGAAGATGGTGGTATATAACAGGTTGACTTGATAACACTTTGTTTGTTGGGAATGGTGTGGAATACAAACTCAGCTGAGTGTGTGCTGGCCAAGTGTCAACAAGACTTGTGTAATGTAAATAATATGGTGGTCCCAGCCTATTGCTTAAATTTAAAAGGACATTGTTGTCTTTGTACAGACAATATTACATTAATGTTGCAGAAACAGAAATAGTACATGTATAAATTAATAATTAATACACAGATTTTAATGTGACATTAGAAGAAGAAAATTGTACCTAGCAGAAAATGTATAATCTGTATTATAATATGCAGGACTGTTTTAACAATTTCCCAATCTTCTAACTGCCTTTCTTTTAATTTGTACTGCTGACTGCCTTCTTGTATTTTGCAATGATTTGTTTGTGATCAACATAACTTAATTGTTAAAATGTAAATGTCACTAAACTAATAGTAATATGCAATGTAATATACAAGCTAGTTATTTAGTACAGCAACCTACACATACATGTACAATAAGCAGTCAATTGTCTTGAGAAATCATTGTATTGTTCAGCCCTTGAAATTCGGACAAGTTTGCTACGGCAATTAAATGCCGACGCAACTCAATTTTGCAATGGCACTACAGCGGCAATTGTAAAGAAACTATTAATACTATCAAACTTATCCATATATGTTATTATTATTTTTTAACGACGCACTCAACACATTATAAGTACGGTTATATCGGCGTCGGACATATGGTTAGGTTGAAAAAAAACCCAGTGGTTAGCTGACGGGGTATCCATATATGATACACTGTAGTAACAATGTGCTAAAACATGACACCTCGACTTTACTATTGCAACACACTCGATTATAAATAATACTAATAATTAAAAAAAATCTAGGACCTGCAATTGGACCGAGTTCGGAGAAAAATACCTACAGAGTTTTCAGCACTTTCAGATTTGCGACAGCAGTTATATGCTGTCGCAAATCAATTTTGCGATAGCTTTTGCAACGGCATTGCCGATTGCCACCGTGAATTTCGAGGGCTGATTTTTGTGTTAAAATTCAGGGCTCAATATTTCACGTGAACCATCCTTCCATTTACATGTCAGTTATGCAACTTTAAATTTACTTGAACTGTTACATTTTAAAGTAAAAACTTGAAAACTTCAGGATCACTGGAGCCGTATTTAAATGTATTCCCAAAATTTACAAATCACATTCCATAAAATTATTGTTTTCCATTAATTTTTGTGACACATTTTAGTTTTTGTTTGCTATGATCCTTTGCCATATATCTAGTAAACAAAGTAATTTAACAATTTAACAGTAAAGATTATTTATTAATTTCCCTACTGCACATGCTAGTTAGGATTAGATGATTTACCTGCTACTCAATTAGTTTACCTCTAAGTATTTACAAATGGTGTTAACATAATTCCTGTTTCCTAACATTTTATTTAGTTTCCCTTGATGCACTAAGCAGCCACTTATTTTAAGAGACTGTGTTAATTGTCAAAATAATAAATTTTCAGTACACCGACTTGTATTAAGCAGTCACTTGTCTTATGATACTGTATTACTAAATCGTCTAAAATAATCAGTTACAGGTATATAGTGATCTGTATTAAGCAGCCACTTGTTTTAAGAGGCTGTATGACTAAAATGCTGAAAATAATAAAAATGCAGTATACTGACCTGTATTAAGAAGCCACCTGTATTAGAGGCTGTATGACTAAACTGTCCAAAACAATCCAAATACAGTACACTGACCTTTATTGTACAGCCACCTGTTTTAGAGACCACATTGCTAAATTGTCCAAAACAGTCGGGTTACAAACATATATGATCTGCATTGAGCATTCACCTGTCTTAAGAGACCACCTTCTAATAAGCCCTTTAGGTAGCTGCTTAACACAGGTCTTGACTATACATGAGCTCTTTCCATTGTTAATGTAAGAAATCAATGATGGTCGGTCAGACAGGGAGAAGAGCCAGATGAAAATGAATTTGTCTGAAATTAGCAGAGATATTAGCTGGATATTATCATTACTCTGGGCTACACAGCTCCAAGTGTCTGTAGGAAATGAAGCAGATGTACTGGTACATGGGCTCCTGGTATAAACCTGGGTCTTTGAAGTGAAGCGTATTCTCTGGTGATTGTGTGCATTATCAACCATGAAGCACAGTGAAATTGATATTTGCAGGAAGTTCAACATTTAGCAGATGTATGGAGCAGAATCTTGTTCTTGTCTGTTGTGGGTGAAAATAGGACTTGATAAAGTTTCACATACGTGCAGTATGATCCATACTCTCTGCACATGTATGATATACAGCCGGTTGATCTCTTTTAACTGATTTAACTATATCAGGCATACCAAATATCCAGGAAGAGCTCCACATTGAGCAGAATGCATCTGGTAAGAACAATTGAGTATTATGCAAGGGCCAAGTTTGAGAAATATGTTCTTTTTACATTGTTACAGGTACCTTGTTGTTATGCTTAGTCATACATGCTTTCATTTTTGTAGGGGTGGTCGAATTAATGTCTGAATTAAACAAAAATGTCTGAAGAGGATAACACATTTTTTTCATATTGACATCACTATCAAATCACTTCATATGGTTCCAAATGCATCTCACCACATTTACATAGATTATCGCTAAAATTGTGAGTAGTAATATGGAAATACATGCATGGTGAAAAGGTTTCAGGCCAGTTAATTTTCAGGGAACATTTTGCTCAGTACGATTCGCTACACAAGTTTATACGTAATAAATTGTTTTAACAATCATATGACAAATGTATCACTGAGATAGTTGAAATGGGATACAGTTATATGACTAATCAGTCTATTTTGATCATTTGAGAAATAAAACACCAATTTTAATTAAATGCCAGATGGTAATTTCTTTTAAAAACCTGAATACTTGAACTCATTGTTTTAAAAGTAAGTTTACAAAGAAAATACTTACCACGAAATATATAGTACATTTCGTTACACAACTACACATCCAACTGTTGTCAGCATTCAGTTTGAAAGACAAGATGTTATCCCACGATACGTTTTGACTTTAATAGTCCTACATACCTTAACTTACATTGTATCTTTGCATACGTGTACAATGAATGCATCGAGGGCTCTTGGCTTGTGGTTTGTCATGTGCCTTGTCATGCACTCAATCAGCTTTACACAGACTTAAGATGTGAATCAGAGCGTATAATCATATGTTATTATCAAGCCTATAATCAGTATTAATGGCAGTAAGGAATAAAAGCCTCCCAGAAATTGCGTCTTCATGGGAACCTGACACTCCATAGAAAAAAGGTCCAACCATAATTTTTTATTACTTTAAAAAATAATAATATTTAGGTGGAAAAAGTACATGTATACATTTTAATATTTATCTGGACCTGTTATACTTAGTGGTGGTGGTGGTGGTAGTAGTAGTAGCAGTAGTGGTAGCAGCCACTGTAGTGGTAGTGGCAGTGATAGTAGTAGTGGTAGTAGTGGCAGCAAGAGTAGCAGTGGGAGTGATTAAAACAAACATACTCTACCTAATTTGTTTGGGCATAAAATTATTCCATGAAACTCAAAAACTATTTTTGGCCGAATTAAAATATCTTATTCTTCAACTTTCAAAAGCTGATATTTCAGCTTGAGTGGTGAGGTCCACCTCGTTAAAGTACCGTCACCGGTCTCAGTGGTGTTGTGGTTAAGTTATCGGACATAGTGCTGGTAGGTACAGGGTTTGCAACCAGGTACTGACTCCCACCCAGAGTGAGTTTTAATGACTTAGTGGGTAGGTGTAAGACCACTACACCCTCTTCTCTCTCACTAATAACTAACCCTCTGTCCTGGACAAACAGGCCAGATAGTTGAGGTGTCTGCCCAAGACAGTATGCATAAACGTTAATTGGATATAAGCACGAAAATAAGTTGAAATGAAATGAAAGTACTGTCCTGTGTGGAACAATACTAATTATGCCCCTTTAGATGAACATTTGTTTAATTAGTAGTTAGTTTGAAAGTGCATACATACGTACATATATTAACACCATTCATAATCTTGACTACCAGTAAATGTTATTATACTTACATGAACGTGTCCAAAATATATGTATCCAATTGCATAGCTGCACAAATATCTGTTAATGCACTTGACTGCATACATGTGTAGCTACCTGTATATGTGTACATGCAGTTACCAGACCTTAGTGGTGTGCTGTGCCATGCAGTGGTATCTGTCAACGTCATGTTACTATGCTTTAAAATTTAATATCTCTTACTAATCTCTTGATAGACTGGCATTTGTGTAAATACGCGTAGACATGTTATAGTCTTGTATTTATATAATAAAACTAAATTACAATTTAAAATAAGTATTATTAAAATGCTGAGTAGTCATACTTTTTAAGTGATTGCCTGTCTTTAGTGACCACTTTAATATTCAGAATCATATAACATCACATAAACGATCATTATTAAGTAACCAGAGCTACTAAGAAGCTGATTTTTGAAGCTTAACATTAGCTGTTTATCACGTACATGTTGACTGTCCACTCATAATACATATATATACATGTATCTATACAAGTGAAGGTTACCTGTAATAAAATGGCTTGCAAACCAAATCTACATACATGTATACAATATGTGCCTGTAAACTAAATGGACATGTATGAATGCATTAGTGTTACCTTGTGTGCTGAAGCGTGTTATTGTAGCTGAATCTGTGTGTCAATTATAAGAAGTCATTTTATCGGATGATACACAACCGGTAGCTGCTGAATAATGAGAGTCTGTGCTTGATCAAACGGTTCAAGGACTTAGCACCAAGAAGGTCCGTCATTAACACTGCACAGCGGGGCATCTTAACGCAGTCCTGTTCACTGTCACTAGTGTGTCAGGCGCTGCTGCCAATCAGACTTGATGTACCTGTAATAAAATAACCTGCTCAAAGTGGATTACAAAATGGCCACAGCTATTAAGAATACCTGTAGTCCCAGGTTACAGCACCATCGTAGAGTGAACTCGCCCGACCTGCATGTAAGGAGGAGTAAGAAAATTACAATTAAGGTGTGCTTAATTAGAGATATTATCATCTAAAGAATATTATTACTAATGATGTAGCTTTCAGGACATACATGTATATATGTAGTATGTTTATGAATGTGTGCAAAAATGTTGTTTTCTACCAGTAGATGGAAAATATTGGGAGTTGGCATAGGTAGATGTGAATTTATGCTAAAAAACATTTGAAATGCAACACCTTATAGTTTATTTTGTTTAACGACACCAGCAGAGCACATTGATCTGTTAATCATTGGTAAGTGGAAGTCAAACATTTGTCAATTTTGACATAGCCTAAGAGAGAAAACCCACTATATTTTCCACAGTAGTACCATTAGATCGTTTATATGCAGACAGGATAGCACATACCACATCCTTTGAAATACCAGTAATGGTGCACTATCTGAAACAAGAAGTAGCCCAGTTCCAAACTGATTGTGCATCAAACGAGCACTTTACCACTGGCCTATGTCAGAACCCACCATCCTGAAACCCAGTAGGGCAAGACTCTCCCTACAACTTAGCAGAAAAATGGATGAAGCTTAAATTAATTAGAATCATTTTGATTAATTACAGTAAGCACATGCAGTGTCCATGTGATGCGTGAATGTATCATGAACATATAAACATAAAGATACGGTGATCAAAACATAACCAGGGGACTTTGTGAAATTTGTTGAACCATGCTTGAATAATTATTTAAATAAAAGTAATTTAAAAAAATAAAAAAATAGATATACATATTTTTTTTTATTATTATTAAACAAATTTATACTCGTGATGAATCCTCTATATAAACAATTGTTTTCTAGTTTAAAGTTTTTGTCTGTGTGGTTTTTCAGATCCAAAGGTGATTGTTGAGTTACAGTCTTATGAAATATTAATAACTTGTGTATATCAATTTTATAATCAAATAAAGCATTAATAGCTGTTATAATACATTCAGATGCATGCACATGCAAGCTGCATTAAATGTGCATTATCACGGTTGATATAAAATAGATTAACATCACCTGCCATCTATAAGTGCAACTTTTCATCCCCAGGTGTGAAAGCACAGCTCACTTGATTCATGCAGCTATCACAACATGAAACATGTGTGCTTTAATAGGTGAAAGATAGGGATTTTCAGTAGTTAAACTGCCACCATCACTGCCTATATTTCATGCGTACAATTACACACCTGATACAGTAGATATAGCTTCCTACTGTTCTCAAACAGCCTCTTACTTTGAAATGTCCTGAACATCCTGCATCCTTTCTGAAAGGTGTTGTTGAACAAACCAAACTTATTTTTCCCTTCCTGAAACTGTCATCTGTAGGTTACTGAATGCTGGCTGGACAACAATGCAAATGACCCAGCTAGTGATTCAACTGACTTGCTCAATAAAACAATAGTTTGACTTGGCCAGCACCTTTAGCTTGCTGACAGTGCATCAACCGCCTACAGCAAGGCTAAGGATGACACCTGTACCTGATGCACCTGGATGTGGACTTGTACATTGTCACATAAACCAACTAGGAACAATGGTTTTAACCTGTCAAGAGATTTGACGTAACTAGTGCATCATGACCTTTGAACGTATGGCTGGTCTAATGTTGGTCATGTTAACTCATGTACTCAGGCAATGATTACTGTCTAAGGATGAGTTGTTTATGCCATCATCATGGCAGTGATCAGGTCTGAATCCCATAGTACTGATATTCAGGACTCTCCATGAGAATCGAGCAGTTGCTTCCACTCTCCTCATTCCAAAGATGGAAACTGGTCAGTGTTATTGCACTCATCTTTCATGATTTTGCTTCAGTATATATTTGTTATAATTAATGCATATTTTTAAACATGTATAATGTTCTGTGCATTTAAAATTTCCCACCTGGAATAAACAGATTATATCAGAATAGAAATATCTTGCTCTCCTGCTATTTCCAAATTCCAAACCTTAATTATTTGGAAAGCTAAGGGTATTTTGATACTTGCTTCAAAGATGAGAAACCTCTGCTTATAGCAAAATGCAAATTACAACCTTTCTCTTAGACAGGACAGTTGTTACCAAGACCCATCATACGGTCCTTCTAGATTATGGTAGCCCCAGTCCCATGGCTAGTGATATTCAATGTTTGGCTAGTAAATAACTAATATTACCATGCCCAATGGCTAGTGAAGACAAAAGTTGCAAAATGCTGCATTTTCGTCTTATTTCTTAAATATGAATATCCTGTAACCCACTCTCACCTCCACACACACCCAGTCTTAGTGTGTTTAAGTTCCATCTCCCTCTTTAAGTGACATATCCTATTATTACTATTAATAAGTAAACATTTTAAAAAGTAGGGCTAGTGGATTTTTAATTGTGGCAAGTAAATTTCTTAAATTACTGATCCCATGGCTAGTCAATTTTATAAAAATTCTAGAAGGCTTGCATCATGGGTCACTGATTGGTCAGAAAATCTCTGATCAGACCTAGTTCAGTGTAAGTAGAAAATGTCACTAAGTTATCTACTAAATTTCAAAACTTGCATAAATAGAGGATAATAAACGAGTTACCAATTATTATTAAATTTATGTCCCGAGTGAAATAATTTTCAATTGTCACAAGCTTTAGCAAGTGAGAAATGAAAATTATTTCACGAGGGACATAAATTTTATAATAACTGGTACCGAGTTTGTTATTCTATTTATTACCTCAGCTATTTTCTCTCTCTAAAAGCCTTTGTTTTCGACGCACGTGCACGAAGGCCAGCCTGTATAAAAATGATGTAAACCACTTTACGCACTGTTCTGAAAATTGCTATAACTTTCTAATTTAGTTACGTTCATTGATAATTTTCAAAAACAAAAGTTTTCTTTATTCTGCTACAAAATCTATCAGGAATTTAATTAAAATAACTTTTTGTTATAAATTTAACACCAAAAACGGAGAGCTGTAAACGCAAACTATTTTAAAGCACATGACGTCATTTTGTGTTTGCCAAATCGTGATAACGTCATATTTAGTACCGACAAGGTCATTGGTTTGTAAGCGTTAAATTGACCAATAGTATTGTTCGTTAGATCAATGCAAAATATTTCTCACTGAGAAATTATTGAAAGTATTTCCCTTGTTATGAGTGACCGCCGGGGTAATAAACCCTATTATTTTATGACAATATATTAATTATCACATAAAATTATTTAGCCAAATTAAAATAAAATTTACCAATTGTTTTTAAAATTTGCAGTTGATGAATATGGCGAGTGCCTGGGCTAGATCCTGCCCCAAATTTTAAAACTGGATGTGTAGTAGTTCTGAAATGTTGACTTTTAATCTATAAGACACATTTTAAAATAGTGACTGTGTATTAATAATAAACTAATTTCTTATTCTATTGTTGTTAAGACAGAATAAGGATTCTTTCCTTACAAGGCTTGTAGATATTTACAAAAAACTTTATCTTCCAACAGTGACTAACATCAGAATTCAATTAATGTTTTCTCAAGGGACTGACAACACATGTTGAATTACCTTTGGCCTTTAGATCTATGTGTAATTTTAAAGTTTTCTCAACACATGTGAATACAATGTAGTGTGAATAGTTGATAATAAAATATACAATAATACCCATGAGACTAACACTAACATTGTGATCTATACCAATAGATGAAAGGAAGCTGGCTATCGTAAAATAGACATTTTCTTAACTGATTATTACTTGGATCTTCTGTGGTAGTTTGTAGTAAAGTGTTTTTAATTATAGGATTGATATTTCTCAGTGTCGGATGTTAAATGATTCCGATTTTTGTTGCATTATAATGTTGATAGTACAGGATGTCGTACCACCCATTGGCAGAATGATTTTCTTGAGACAAAATAAACACTGAACATTGTGGATTGTGATAAATAGGCCTGATTCACAAAACTGTTTTATCAACATCACATCCATCTTTTTACATGTTTTACATTGCACTACGAGATCACAAAGTTTAGGAATTAGGTCCCTAATCTTATATTCTTTGTGTAAAGGTTGACATAATCGAGTTTGATAGACCATGTATACATTTAATAATTACTTTAATAAAGGACAGTTTATTAATTTACAGCTGTTGCCACAAATTAGGATGTAATTAAGTTCTTCCTTTAGGTGTGATGAGTTTAGGATTGACCTTCTTGGTGGACATAGATCCATTTTATGTTCATGTGTTCCGACCAGTGCTGCACCACTGGTAAGTTCACATCATGTGCTGTCTGGTAATATTCGACCCCAGCCTTGAGGCTGATGTGTACTAAGATTAATCGCAGGACATGGGACTCCAACATGTCTAATTGTAAGTTTTCTGATATCTTAAATGTGATTGATGATAAAACAGTTGATTAACATCTTTTTAAACTTGAACTTTTTTTTCATCTCATCATTTATGAAATTAAAAAAAATTAACATCGGATCTATATGGAACTAACAGTTAATTTTGTTGAAGTAAAAAGTAAGATAAATAAATGTACATTTCATAATCTTAACTCAAATGTGATTGCAAAAATGTTAAAAATATCACTGTAATAAAAGTTTGATAAACCATAGTAATAAACTGTACAGTAAATTCAACCACATAAAGTAATTTGGATCTCAAGTGTAATTATGCCAACATATAATTGTTCGCCAGAGGTTCGCATAATACAATTTTTATTCCTAATGTGTATGATATTGAAGATACTGAAGCACACAAGTCTCTCTCTCTCTCTCTCTCTCTCTCTCTCTCTCTCTCTCTCTCTCTCTCTCTCTCTCTCTCTCTCTCTCTCTCTCTCTCTCTCTCATTATGTAGTTTTGCATAACTCCTATTAGATGTATGTCCCACCTCAAAAACCTGTACTGGGATGTACAATATGAGAATATTCCCTTCCCTTTCTGTCTTGATAATTATTTGGTAAATAATATATCCATTTCTATAAATATATCTATAATTCTGTCTTACCTCATAAGTTTAGTCAGCAGTAGTCATTTCATTGGAATATATAAAAATACTAGTCACGTCTTGTTTCTGTATCTTGTTTCTGTATCTTGTGTGTTGTAAGTGGATGTATGTGGAGTCATGTTTAGGTTGCGTATTGTGACATTTTAAAACAATTCCAGCAGGTACCATGTCTGTGATCCAGTGTGTGCTCAGTAGTTGTGGTATGTCACATCAAAGCGGTATTAGACACTAACAGCTGGTGCTATGCTCCTGGGGCTCCACTGGAAAGCAAGGTCAAGCATTATGTATCTAGACTTAGTTCAAAGAATGTTTTCAAATAATAGTGGTGCAATAAATCTAGTAAGACTGAGTTGTTGGCTGCTTTGGTGTCATTAAAAAAAAATGTTTTGCCTTTCCCATGACACTGAATCTGTTTGAAGTAAATAAAAATATTGTTTTATATGAAATATATTTGACACATGACCTGCTGGTGTTTTACTGGTGTTTGTGTGTGTGTGTGTGTGTGTGTGTGAAGTGCTATTTGTTTGTTTTTTGCATTTAAATTTACTTTTTCTTTACTTTAAAAAACTAAAAACTACATGTATTAATAATATATTTTAGTACTAATTTACAAAAAAAATTTCTTGTGATGCCTATGAACTGATATTATTTACTATTTACTATACAGTTATGTTTTAATACATGTATTTTCATTATAATTTTTAAAGCCAAAGCAAGACTTCCATCTGTTTCCTCAACAACAAAATAACCACATATCCTGCTATTTCCTGGGGTCGTTTTTTTCCATATTTTATTTTAAATACTATCTTACTTGAACATGGTTTTAAATATAAAACATTTTACTGATAAATACATTTTGAATGACCTTTGACCAAAATTATTAAAATAATTTTTACTAATGGAAAAAATAATAATTTAGTACAATACTAATAAAATTTTAAGAATGAATATAGAGATAGATATTACAAAACATTATGATGTTCAAATACATTGGTTATATAGAGATACTCATATTCTAAGCAAAAAAAAAGAAGTAAATTGTAATTCTAATAATGTAAAAATATTTTATTTGCCAAAACTTTTTAAAACAGTTACAATCAGGATAGTCTCTGTAAAGAATAAGTTGATATTTCTTGTATAATATTAAAGGGACATACCTTAGTTTTTAAAGACTAAGGGTTTTTTTTTTTTTTTTTTTTCAATAACTGAAATCATATTTTATTGTTTAGGTTATTCATTTCCCTACACTCAAAGTGTTTTTGGTCATCCTGGTGTTTTTAATATCACAAAATGCATTTCTCATATTTTTAAAGATGCACATGCGTCTGAGAGGTACTTATGGAGTCGAAGTTAATTTTTTAGAGAGTATTTTACTATTTTAAAGTCACAGACACATGATGTTTTATTCATTTGTAACTTTATCCGACTGTTACAGTTTTGTACACTAACTAAATTTAGTGTTAATTTTCACGGGTTAAATCTAGGATGTAGATTAAATTTCAGTTTAAAAATTCAGCTGACCAGTACTCATAACAAACAAAACAAAATTCAAAGCAAAAACAAATTTCTGACAGCATAGGTATATATAATTATATATATATATATATATATTATTATTTTTTTATTAAAATTGTTATTAAAACTATATTTTTTCTTCTCAGTAATGCAATATGCATAAATATACATGTATGTACATGCCAGCCTCCAGGCTAAGAATTTAGCAAAAGTCTGTGCTTCCATACGATGGATATGGAATCCCAAAATATCTAGATTACATCAATTTTATGAAAGTGGCATAATCCTACTACCTCCCCTAATACAATGCATGGCTTTATCTTAGTGAGTTTGTAACCACGGAAATCAGATGTTATATTGGGACAACAAGAAGCTCACTTTCATTCAGAACAGTTGGTGAAGAACCACACATACTTTATATTGCCAGTTTACTTTAAGTTTAAAGCTGGAAGTTAACAAGTAGCTCAACATTGTAATTTGCAATAAAGAAATTAGTCTTCTGTTTGATAATAATTATTACTGTCGAGTCCACACAAGTGGCCAGTTTTAAAGACCTTTCCCCACATGCATCTAATATTGCATCTCCCAATTCACCTGTTAACAAGGCCACTTTTGTTTGATTGTACATACATTTATATGTTCCAGTGGTCTACCGATATTTGGTTACCAGTATATAGTGAAATAATTTTTTTAAATAATATGGTAATTGGACATTAATTTTCTATGTGGATGTCCTAGTCAATTGAAATGTTACTTCAGTTCATATGGACTGTCAGGTGTAAATGTGAATCTGTGCTTTTGAATCTTTATGTTTTTGTTTCTTACATAACCAGTCATTAAGACTTTGTGAGTTCATGAGTACCAGTATATTGCACACACCCCATAGCAGAATAACTACCATTAGTTCCCCGAGTTACTTCACATTACACCTTTTTTATGAAATTACTTATCCATCATTTGTATAAATGGAAGGAACGCTTTTGAAGTTAACATAGTAGCCTTCAGCATAACAAAATCATTAGAAGTAATTATGTTAATATTTGCTATAATATAGATAAAATATCTTTAATTAAAATTTAATTATTGTTGTTGGGTTTGGGTTTTTTAAAATTTATTTATATTAAGTAATATTAGTATGAATTTACCATGGTATTAATAACATTGTTTTTGTTAATAATAATAATAGTAGGTTTACAGTAGAAAAATATGCATATAGTGTATATAATCAGAAAGTTTCCTGATCTAAAATCTTCATTGTTCAACTTTCATATTTTCAAGGTTTGGCAAATCTGATAAAGGAGTGGTTTTATTTTCATGTTTGTGCAAATCTGCAGCTATGTAGTGACATACGAAACGAGTCTTAAGAAGGATGGCACATATGGATAACAATATCCTTGTTATTGAACAAAGTTTGGATCATTTGGCATAGGTATTTTGTAAAACACTTTGCAGTGCTTACATGGAAGCAAAAGTAGGAAAAATACTTTTTACTTCTTATTGGGCATACAACTAGTATACAGTAAAATAAATTTAAACCGTATAATTCATAGTTCATAATTTTATTATAATGGTAACCTTTAAAGCTGAACAATAGAACACTCAATTGCAATTGGCTAATGGGGTGTGCTAGTAGCGAACCAACTGATCATTGCCTTTGATTTTTTTTATAAAGCCAGTTAAGATTGGTATGAAGTTTTCTGTGTCAGACAGTCTATACTACCGTAGTAGTATTTGATGTTTACACATATGTATTCATACTCATATAGTAAGCTTGCTCAGTAAATACTCCGTATGTATTCCTTGAGATGTTAGAAATATGGTGGTCTACAATAGAATAACTTGTTGTCTTCAATACACTAGTCCCTTGTTGTTTGCTGTGGTCTGCACATAGTAGGAAATAAAATACCGTATTCCTGTATATTGTCAGTTTATTTTGGTGAATACGATGAATATTTTTTGGAAAAAAATTGTTGATATTTTATATTTTCAAGACTGCCCACTTGACATCGAAACCCATGAAAGCAAAAACCCACGAAAATTTCAGTTATAACATTGGTTTCACTTGAAAAGTTATCCTTTTAAATTGTTTGCACATGCCAACAAACATACCTGTATACCACAAACCTTTTGTTCAGTGTCTGTTGTTTCCTGACATTATGTAATGCCATAAAGTATGTACTTCAAGTGTAAGAAAAGCTGGGATACCAATTTACACACTTACCTGCACACACACCTGTAATGGTGTAAAGGTCTGACGTCCGTTGATACAAATGTAATGTAATATAAAGTCTGCATGGAGAATAAGAGTAATAACTTACCTGTATGCACTAATCGAACTGCGTGTAGACAGGTCACAAATGAGCTGTGTTAATTGGCAGTCGTCTGGCAAATACGGAAATATTATTCGTTTTATGCATGATGAAGTGTTATGTGACTGTTAAGCATGCCTTTAGACTATTTTATTTTAAATTATGTAATTAATCAAACTTTTTACTTTCATTCGGCAGTCATCTAAATATCCATCTGATATTTTGAACTCTGTTGCCCTTTTCCATGTTTGTGGTCAAATCAGAGTCAAGGCAGACTAAACAATATTTATTACTGTCATACAGACTGAGCTGTTTTTGGATTGGCCAACAAACAAGCTTTCCTTACAATACCTCAACATACAGTTTACAAATTGTTGTGTTTAATGACACTACTAGAGCACATTGATTAATTAATCATTGGCTATTATATGTCACACATTTGGTAATTCTGACTTTATAGTCATCAGATAAAACCCGCTACATTTTTCCTAATGCAGCAAGTGATCTTTTATATTCACTTCCCCACAGATAGGAAATCACATACCATGGACTCTGACCAGTTGTGGTGCATTGGTTGGAATGAGAAAAAACCCAATCAGCTGACTGAACCCACCGAGGTGATTCAGTCCTGCAGTGAATGCATCTCAAGTGAGCACTCAATTAACTGACTGAGCTAAATCCTGGCCCCTACCTTTTACAAATACAGATTTAAAATAACACAAACTATATGACAATTAAAAAGGTAAAGTTTAATTTATTTAACAAAACCACTAGAGCACATTGATTAATTACTAATCGGCTATTGGATTTGAAACATTCTTATAATTTTGTCTTCATAGCCTTCAGGATCGATTTGTGTTTGGGGGCCCATTGGGCTATTTCTTATTCCAGCCAGTGCTCCACAACTGCTGTAACAAAGGCCGTAGTATGTACTATCCTGTCTGGGATGATGCATATAAAAGATCCCTTGCTGCTGATCAAAAAGATTAGCTTATGAAGTGGGTAACTGCGGGTTACCTCTCTCTATATCTGTGTGATTCTTAACCATATGTCTGACGTTGTATAACCGTAAATAAAATGTATCTAGTGCATCATTAAATTAAAAATGTCCTTCCATCATAGTCATCAGAGGAAACCCGCTACATTTTTCCATCAACAGGAACTAAAGTGTCCATAACACACATACCATGGACTTTGATCAGTATGACAGAACTTGACCTAAATTAGTCCATAACACACATACCATGGCCTTTATCAGGTGAAAGTATTATATTAGTTATAAAGAACATGACTAGAATAGGGCAAAGTCATATGGCAAGTGGTTAATCTGAAAATATTGTCTATTTAATAATGAAGTCCTGGATTTGAAAACATATTAGTTTCTTAGACCCTAAGAATTGAATCACCAAATAATAGTGTTGTATTTAAGAATATTATTTTGTATAAATTAGACAAAGCATCTTTAAACTTTAAAGGGTGCCCATAAAATGGAAATGTATGACAACATATCTTTTACAAAATAATAAAATCATGTTTGGCATTGGAGTGTGGATGGATACTTTCTACTTAGTACTAAATTCACTTCCCCAAAAAAACAATCTCTACTGGGTGTCCAGCTAATATTGTAAAAGACAGGTGTTTATATTACCCCCCCCCCAGTAATGATTGCCTTTACAAACTTACCTCATCACTGTTTGCCATTGCTTGTTACACTTCAGAAGAGGTTTTTCACAGTGTTAAATTAGCAATTTTGGAAGGAATCAGAAAGAAAAAAACTATTTACTGAGGCACATCTTATTTCTCAAAAACAATCAGTCTTCATGTTGTACCTTACATCATTTCAATGGTTCTCGAGGGTTACATTTTTTTTTATCCGACTTCAGAAATACACTTTACCAAAATTTAAGCCATATGCATACCTGTAACTGTTCGTGTCAACAGTAAGTCACAATTCATTACACAGCCAGCATTGTGTATTTATATTTTATGTGTGACTGAAGTGGATACGAGGATGGACGAAAGCACTTGTAGATGTCTTAAGAGATATGAAAATGTTGTCTGTCATTTCCATATTGTGTCATTCTGTGTGAGCCTTGTCAAGATTTATGGCTCATATAGTTCTGAATGTGGGTCATAGTTTTGCCTGCTGTCATGAGGTAGTTGTCTTGACTGACAAATACAGGTCAGCCTGTTTAGACGGGAATGTTGCATTGGTTGTGTAACTTTCTCAATCTGTAAGAATGTGCTGTCATTTTAAAGCCAGCAGTCAGTCTTAACACTGACATACACTCACCAAAATTAATTAAGGGCCAGTTCATATATTTTATGTACCAGCCTCGGTGGTGTTGTGATTAAGCCATCACATATAAGGCTGGTAGATATGGAAAAAAAGAGAGTACAGCTTTTTCTGTTGTAAGGTGTTGACATTGTGGCATGTTTTATGACTTAATGATTTAAACAGTAATATGACAAATATTGTTTCAAACCAGTGTGTAGCAAAGTCAGGCTGAATGCACATTTCGGTACTTTACATGTATTATGGGTCAAATTTTACTAATATTTTTTTTAATAGAAAACATGATCAAAACTTGCTAAAATAATGTCACTAGCAAAGAATTATCAAAGGTCTACTGGCCCATAATTAATGTTGTTGAGTATGTCTGAGAGTGAGCAAGCTGGTTTACCAGGGTGGTGGTGGGTGTCTACTTGCCCATAATTAATGTTGTTGAGTATGTCTGAGAGTGAGCAAGCTGGTTTACCAGGATGATGGTGATAGGGGTCTACTTGCCCATAATTAATGTTGTTTAGTATGTCTGAGAGAATGAGAGAGCTGGTTTACCAGGGTGGTGGTGGGTGTCTACTTGCCCATAATTAATGTTGTTTAGTATATATATGAGATCATGAGAGCTGGTTTACCAGGGGATGGGTGTGGGTGGGTGGTGTGTATGTGTGTGTCTGTGTGTCTACTGGCTGTTAAAGCTGCATTCAATCGTATACAGTCAAGTTCTAAGTTCAAATACAAGCATAACTGCACTTTTAATTCACTCACGAGTTGTCGTCTTTAACGCATATCGTCAGATGCTTTCTAGCCAGTTAGAACAATGTTCGCCATTTTGTAATACCGTATGGTTTCTAGCAGTCATTCCTTGCAGCCAATTACGTTAGCAGCAGACACGCATGGCGACGTTCTAAACCCCGGACTCGTACACCTTTTATAATGCATGTTGTGGTGTAATTTATATGAAACTAATTGAACATCCTATATTTCTGTAGTACAGAAGGATTTTTAAAGTGATACTTAAGATATTATAAAAGTGCTTAATAAAATGATTAAAATGAGTCTTGGTTGTCATTTTGTTTTTGTGTTGTTTTTATATGAAGATACTACAGTGTGTTTAAAAGTGTGTAATACAGGTAGCAATCAAAAGGCGTACAAGTCCAATGTTTATAACATCGACTTGAGTGCTGTTATCGTGATTGTCTGCTAGGAATTGACTGCTCGGTTTTTGTAATGCAACAGTAGCCGAACTGTACTATTTTTAGCCCAGTGGGGGCCTGCCAAGTGTCCTACTTTCAAAATTCTGGGTTTATTTTTAACTTGGAAAAGCCAGTGTAGTGAAACCAATTCAGACTGCGGCGACTTATATGCACCAAACGTAATGGGATTTTCTGTTCTATATGCTTATATAATAATAATATTCCAGACAGTGCCGCTTTAATTACTTTTGTCGGGTATACATGAGAGAGTGAGAGAGCTGGTTTACCGGGGTGTTTGTGTGTGTGTATACGTAATCTGGAGTAGGTGACATGCAGCTCCTTATGATCAGAGAAGTTATTAAGTCCTTTGGCTCTTCGTTATTTAAATACAGACTCCCTAGTTATTATGTCCTTGGGGTCTTTGTTATTTAAATACAGACTCCCTAGTTATTATGTCCTTTGGGTCTTTGTAATTTAAATACAGACTCCCTAGTTATTATGTCCTTTGGGTCTTCGTTATTTATATACAGACTCCCTGGTTATTATGTCCTTTGGCTCTTCGTTATTTAAAGACAGACTCCCTAGTTATTATGTCCTTTGGCTCTTCGTTATTTAAATACAGACTCCCTAGTTATTATGTCCTTTGGCTCTTCGTTATTTAAAGACAGACTCCCTAGTTATTATGTCCTTTGGTCTTTATTATTTAAAGACAGACTCCCTAGTTATTATGTCCTTTGGGTCTTCATTATTTAAATACAGACTCCCTAGTTATAGTGTCCTTTGGTCTTTATTATTTACAGATTCCCTAGTTATGTTATTCCTATAGCTTACTTATTTACAGACAGATTCCCTAGTTATTATGTCCTTTGGTCTTCATTATTTACAGACAAGACTTCCTAGATATTATTTATATGATACTAATTTTAAAAATAGTCTCCATCAAGCATTTCAGGTGCTCAAATTCATGTTTTTTGTTACACATTTGCCATGCTGTCATTCTTGGTAAACCAAAACACCAAGACAGAAATAACCTATCTTCAGCAAAATATCCACCTGAATATAGGTTCCAGCAGTAAGGTGATTGCAACAATCAGTGTGCAAAAAGTTTAAATCATACATATGTATCGCATCCTAGATGATGTTACAGTCGATCACAAGGTTATATTGGGGTGGATTTATTTTGTTGTTTTTGTCTTCATTAAAGAAGACATTTATTAGTTTTATTAGTATATATCGTTATTGTCACAATCATTCATACTACATTTATATGCTTTAAATAAATAAATATATATATATTTAAAAATCAGTATTTAGTCCATACAATTTGCATATATTACCTACATTTCAATACTTTTAAACAGAAAATATTAAAATATCATACAACTGGCTAATGTCTAAAATATTTCCTAAATATACGTTATACAGATGTACAATATGTAAAATAATATATGAGATTTTTTCCCATTAAGGTCTCTTGCAGTATGTTTGAAATGTGTTTGAAGTTGTGAAACGCGTGTGATTACTGTAAGCTAAAATTCCTGGTAGAGACCTGCAGCGGTTTGTGGCAAACAACTAAATATTAGAAGATGTAGAATGTCAACACGTAACTAAATGGCTCTTTGTGCAGCGCCATGCGTGTCACTTGGGCCAGTGTCCTTCATTAGCATCAAAGTGCACCAAGCAATGTCAGATGTGCAGCTCGGTCCATCTTCTCCACAACAGATCTATGTACTGTTGTTTGTGATAAGCACTGGAGTTTTCTTGCTGGATTATGTTTGGACTGTAGGGACACGTCTGGCTAATGATCTGTGATATCGGCCACTTACCAATCAGGCAGGTCTGACTTTCTCATTAATTATAATATATATGTGTTGAATTTATTATTAATTATAATATATGTGTTGAATTTATTACATCCATACATACCTACCCATCCATCCATCCATCCCCTACCCATCCATTCATTCATGAATACTTGCTTATTCATCAGTATCCATCCATCCATCCATCCATCCATCCATCCATCCATCCATCCATCCATCCATCCATCCATCCATCCATCCATCCATCCATCCATCCATCCATCCATCCATCCATCCATCAATCCATCCATCCACCCACCCAGCCACTGATCCCCTACCCTCCCCCACACATGTATAATATTTGTCACTTGCTTGTCTAAATTGTTCTGACACGGAGTAACATGGAAGATAATTATTTCAAAGTACTGAAAACATGTTTGTGTTTTGGGGTGAGGTGGAGTTGGGGTATAATCCAGAATCAAATATATTGTATTAATATATTGTATACACCATGTTAATTTTTTATAAATAATTATTTTATTAATTAGAAAATTTACGTAAATTTTGAATTTAAAATCTGTGAAAAGATTATGAATTGGATGTTATGTCCACTTGTACTAACTTAAAGTAGAAATTTGGCTTGTAGATATTTTCCAGATAAAAATTATTGGAATATACGTTGGATTTAATACTAATTACGTGCTAAATACATAGCTTTTGTAACGTATGTATTTATTACAAAGCTTTGATGCAGTGATTTAGGATTAGGCAGAAATGTGTGGTGTAATTGGTATGACTTGTCTATGGGATTAATTCCTGTCATTGCTTAATAATCCATCATAATGCTTCAGGTTAATAAACTGAACAAATGTACACTTTGGTTTGGTGGATTTCTTCAGGTTCATTGTGGTACGGTATGAATAAGAAACAAATGTGCAAGCTGTGTGAAGTGACAAACCCACTGACACAAAAGTTTGCCATGGTTAACAATAACAATAATACAGGGTGCCAATGTAAAATGATGTCCTCCGATGCATCACAGCCTAATTACATAATATTTACGTTCATGCAGAAATGTCTTTATATTGTAAAAGTTGTAATTAAAATTTAATTATTTTCAGCTTGAATATTTTATGTATATGATACAGTCATTGTCTACAAAATGTGTATTTCTTTTGAGACACAGTATTTTATTTTATTGAGGCTTATACAAAATGTTTTATAACCCAATATACCTACCTTACTGAACTTCTCCAGGTGTTAACATTACATGTAGAATTGATGTACCAAAAGTGTACAAATCCGGAGTTAGTGAACTTGAAGAAAATGTTTTTTATCAAAATGATTCCATGGACGGTTTCTCATAATTGATATGCTGTGAGACATGCTTATGTTTTTCATCTGCTGTCAGTTTCTACATGTGTCGTGAGTTCCCACACTGGCTTGTTTACCTACATATATTTATATTTACTTGTTGCTCCCTCACAGTTCTGGATATTGATATATCAGCCTCATTATTTATTTAAAATGAATATACATATAGGCATTAATGACTGGCACTATTGAGACAGTGTGTACACAGGCAATACAACACATTCTATTTCAAATCCATCTGACTTAGATATCAAATTTACATACTGTTTTCTTTATCACTGTATAATTGACTGAACATAAAATTTAATGTGTTTTGAACAGGTCTCAACATTTCCTTTGCTTTAACTTTAACTATATTTCCACTTAAGCTTCATGTATATGCTCCTTTACACATACCTCGACTCACTTAGCTGTATAAGATGGGGGTTAATGAGAGTAAATCAGTATTGTGGCCTTTAGAGTGAGTTGTTAAAACTAAGTCATTTTGGTTTGGAGGTAGTACTACTACTGAGATGTAAACTCTACAACTACAATTGTCTTAAGGTCAGTTGCACAACCAAGACATGTTCACAACTTAAACTAGTCTCCAACCAAGACCAATCTCCCACCAAGACATGTTCAGAACTTAAACTAGTCTCCAAATAAAAAAGACTGATCTCCCACCAAGACATGTTCATAACTTAAACTAGTCTCCAACCAAGACTGATCTCCCACCAAGACTGATCTCCCACCAAGACATGTTCACAACTTAAACTAGTCTCCAACCAAGACTGATCTCCCACCAAGACATGTTCACAACTTAAACTAGTCTCCAACCAAGACTAATCTCCAACCAAGACATGTTCACAACTTAAACTAGTCTCCAACCAAGACTAATCTCCCACCAAGGCATGTTAACAACTAAGACTAGTCTCCAACCAAGACTAATCTCCCACCAAGACATGTTCACAACTAAGACTAGTCTCCAACCATGACATGTTCACAACTAAGACTAGTATCCAACCAAGACTAATCTCCCACCAAGACATGTTAACAACTAAGACTAGTCTCCAACCAAGACATGTTCACGACTAAGACTAGTCTCCAACCAAGACTAATCTCCCACCAAGACATGTTCACAACCAAGACCAGTCCAACCCAAGACCAATCTGCATCCAAGACCTATCCATTTAAGACTAGTCCAACCAAGACCAGTCCTTAACAAAAAACAATCCTTGACAAAAACTAGTCCAACCGAGACCAGTCATTGACAAAAACCAGTCCTTAACAAAGACCAGTCCAACCAAGACCAGTCTGCATCCAAGACCAATTCAAGAGCCGTCTGGCAGGTCTCAGCAGAATGTGTCCACCACCAAGATGTAATCTATGCATGTCACTGGTTAAGCCAATATAGATGATCCATCATGTTGAGTCATCAAGGGTCATTGCTCTCCACTCTTCATTGCTGATATATCTTATGGTCTGTACAATTATGCTGATCCTGGTTTAGCAGCATTTGAGCTTCAAAAATATCTCTGACTTCAGAAAACAAAGAGTTAGATTTGTTGCTTACGGAAAACTGCAGAACTTAAATTATTTAAAACAGTTTTTACTTCTTTCTTTTTTCTCATCACCATAGGAAAACTGCAGAAGTTTAAAGCAGATTTGACATTCAGTTTGTTTTTCATCCAATATATCTTGCTTGAAAAAAAGAAGAACCCCCCCCCCCCCAAAGAAGACATTAAGACAGTAAAGGTGAAAATTATTCTTACCAGTACCTGTTTGTGTTTTGACTAGCTGGCAGATTGTCAGCATTATGGTGATAAGTTAAATGGGTTGTTTTCCGAGGAAACAAATGTTAATTATTTCAATGTCATCCTAAAGTTGTGGACATATCCCCCTCATCTCATCACAGACCTGATTAGTGTACACATCATAATCAATCAGGTGGAGACAACTTTGTATGCTAAAAGAAGCAAGCATTGTTCCCGCCTCCCTTGTGCCCGTGTACCTGTGGTTAGATTTATTTGTGACAGACGTGTAATTCCTACCTGTCGTTATTACCTTGCTGTGAGACTAGGTCTGAAACCGATACCTGCACTGACTGACCTAGGGAGCTGGCCCAACAACACTGCACAGCTACACTTACACACAGTGATTGCATCTTCTTGATTTCTGTCAGGCTCATTTCTGCAGCCTATATCAAATGATTGGAGATATAGGCTTTCTCCATGGATATACATAACAGAAGTTATATTATCCTGTAGTATACGAAACAGGAGAAAACCATCCTACACAGTGAGAGTGTTCAGAGCTGGATTCATTTTTAAATGTTTGGTTGTTAATTGTTTGATACAGAGGAGTTTTTAAATAAGATGGATACAAGATTGATTTAAACAAGAGTGATGGATTACATAAGGTTTTTTTAGTGTTTCTGTTTAATACAGGACTGAAAAACAAATTGGGATGGAACAGGTGTGTGACTGGACACAAACAGGATTACAGTTTGTGTGCTTATTTCTTTAAAAAACAAAAATGTGATTATTTCTTCATCTGTGTACCGATTATCACCAAATACCGTGATATTTTATTTGCTCACAAAATTATCCTCGGAGAATTATGCACGATTAACATACTCTTGTCTTGTAATGCTACATTTATATAACATACTGTGTCTTGTAATAACAGGTGTTGTTTTGTAAACAGAACTTCAAACACAAGTATTTTGGAAAGTGTGGTTTCTTCTGTGCAGAACACCGTCTTATAAAGTGTTGTCCTCATGGACACAAGTCACCAGCATATCTGTACATAATGGTTCTCAGAACTGTTGCTGGACACTTAAAAACCAGTTGAAAGATGGAATTATTTATAGGCCACTCTTCTCTCACACCCACAATGAATTTATTACCTTTGTGTCACTTTAAATATATTTCAATGTTCAGCTGGAGTTGACCTCGATTTGGTCAGTCAGTGGTGAAAAGCGGTAGCTTGGATTTAAGTAAATCACAGTTTGAAAGTCATCATGACATTTATTGGCCAATTTCTGATAAAAGGATTATGTTTTTGTTGAAAAGGTTACAGTTCATTACAAAAGGTATTTCTAGGGATGACACAACATTTTTGAAAAGAGAACAAATGGATGCATATTTATTTCTGTACAATAAATACCATTTAGAGTTTATTTAAAGCTATATTTCTGTCATTAGGAAAAAATAGTAGTCTTTCATAACACATTTTTTTGCAATATCATCTAGTTTGTAAAAAGTAAAGTGGATGCATATTTATTTATGTAAAAGAATTGACATTCAAAGTTTGTCTATTCCTGCCATTCGAGAAACAAACAGACTTGACTTTCGAATAAAAGAAAAGCACTGAACTTTAAATTTCTCTGTTTGGAGGCATGTGAACACAGCTAGATTCCACTCGGCAGTTTTATCACTGACCGTGGAAACGACGGCCCACATTATATTTACTGACACATTTCTCGCAAACAGTTTTCTCATCATCCGAACTTGTGTTGGGATTAATTCTGTGTACCTTCGGCTTGTTGCAAGACCTGACAAAGAGTGATCTCTTTAACGGCACAGCAGTCTCCCCCACTTGGCTTTGCCGCCCCAACTTTAAGGTGAAGTGTGACGTGACGGACACACATTTATTAAGTGTCGCAGTCTATCACAGACTGTGTGATGGTAGATTAGCACAGTGTATGTCTGGGCTCCGTGTTGGAGGGTGTTTATTTGTGCCAGGACTGGCCTGATCTGATTACCGGATAACATTCCACCAGGCCCTCCGTGCAGACTTTTTACCTTTGTCATCTACAGGTATGGCAGTTTGCATCTGTTGGTAAACAACAATTTTACCCACATCAAAGCTGTATGTTTTTGAGATTGTACATGTCTTAGTTAAGTTTTAATGAGAAAAGAACATTTTCTGAAACTTGATGAGATTCAAAATGTACTTTAATGTCAGTTATTTTGAACATTTGGGTATTGAAGAGAATAACTAGAGAGAACAGTGTTTGACTTAGTTTTTGAAGAAAAACAACTACTACTGTGTGCAGTGAAATGTGACTGTCATCCACAGTGTTTGATTTTTCATTGATCTGGACATCTCTTAACACATCTTCTGTTGTAACAATGCAATAAGTATGTGCGGTATATTGTCATATCAGTGTGTTGATGAAAATATAATCCTGATGCATTTGTCATTACACACGAAACACGGACAGTGACACCCAATAGCTGAGGTGGGTTTCTTTTGTGCTGGAGTGTCGTTAATCATTAATTCATTAAGCTAACGCGTATTCCATGCTAAGAAAGCTTGTTGTAAGTTATCAACAAGAGTTTTTCTTGAAGAACGTTCCTTGTGGATTTAGTGATATCATGTCCCTGCCTGTAACTGAATACTGTGTTTGATCGTGTATTGTGTCATGTGGATTAATGTAGTGTTTTATCAATGGAAGCTGTGAAGCAAGCAGTGATGTGTTTAAGATAGCAATAGCCTGGGTTCCAATGGTTGAACAGTGTGTACAGTCGCTCCTAAAAAGTGATATAACGATGTGCATTGAGGATATTAATGGAGTACTTATTCACTGATGTATTGTGTTGAGCATTCTGCCTTGAAGGATTTAATATTATCCTGCTGTTTTTTGGCAGGCCGTACATTATACCATGTAATTAGCTGAAGTGAGGTAATGAAGATTTATTCTACCTGGAGAAACCTGTTTATGGTGTTTGACATTCAGGTGGTGGTGACCGTGATTTAATTATTTGAAACAAAAAAACACAAAACTTACGTCATATACTTGTGAAGGTATAATAAAATATGACCCAGAATCTAGTGTTCCACTGTGACAGAAATTAATCATCATGAAAGGTTTATGGTTACCTTAGTCGCCTTCTACGTGTTAAAAAAGTCTTTGTTAAACCAACAGTATTTTTAGGTTCTGACATGTTGTGATTTATGCTACATATACTTCGCACAAAGACCAAATTAAAAGTGTAAACTTACTTGAATACATGTAATAATGACGAGTGAATTGCGGAAAATATTTGAGATGAGTGTTAACAACGATGTGTTTATAGACCCCGTTGATGCAGCTCCGGGGTTGCAGAAGGCACCCAGTGTGTGTTCAGCAGCAAGCAGTGATGTGGCCTGCTCTAGACGGAGACGGTTTGAACGTGCAGTCAACAGGACAGGTCCCCCTCGCCTGGAGGATCTACAGTTGGCAAAGCAAAGTATTGAAAAGACACCCCAAGCTTCCTCTAGTGGTGATATGGAGGCCTCAGCTAGTGGCAGTTTGGATGCTTCATATAGCAATGGACACCACCAGCCAAACCACAGTGAAGTTAAAAGAGATGACAATCAGAACAGCAGTTTATCTCAAGATTTCAAAGAAAATGGAAGTGATCATGTTGATGAGAGAAGGACAAAAACTCTACCTTCAGCTTCACGGGTATCCTCTAATGGTTTGTCTGAAGACAACCATAATCACAAGTCTTGCAACCACAATAATGAAGTTCATACAAAACCACTTCCTTCCCCGAGGTCTCCAACAAATCCCTGTTCAAATTTAGCACATAATACCAGTACACCAGAGAAGAAACTGGGCTGTGAGTACTGCTCTCGACATCGTGTCAGCCATGTTGAAGTCCTCCACCCATACACTCCACCTCAGAAGATACGACCAGCACAAAGAAGTGGAAGCGTCGAGTCAGATCTTTCAGCTTCTGGGAAATCTCGGTCGTTACGTCGCAGTGAGAGTGGAAGCTCCTGTAGTGTTAATTCTGACATTTCATCCTCAGCTCATAGGAGTGGCAGGCGTAGTGTCCAGAATGGATTAAATACAGACAAACCACCTTCCAGTGTGCAGAGACGCAGCAGCCATCTTGGTTTGCACCCCAGTGATGCTTGTAACTCAAAGAGAAATAGTTTTGGTGTTAGTAGAAGTAATAGTCACAGTAATGTTAGTTTGGTTAACTCGAACAGACAGGTTTCTAGGTGTAATAGTTACACTGATGTCAATTCCAAATCCCCCAGAAAACAGACCAGTGTCACCAGGACTGGTAGTCACAGTAGCATTGCTTCAGATGTTGGTGATGGTGCTTCTCTAAGAAGGCGATCAGGTGTATTGCGTAGCAATAGTCATATTGGAAACAGTACTGTCTCCACCGATAAACTTCCTCAGGGTAATGAAAGTAATAGATTGAGTGATAAAACAAGGCCTAAAGTTAGACATAGTCATAGTGATGCAGGACCTGATTCAGGGAAACGGAAGCCTAGAAATTCTCAACAGGCATGTGGTGAAGATGGACGTAATAATATTCCATTTTCTTCAAAAAGTGATAGAAAATTAGGCTGTGAAAGTGACCGATCTATAAAACGGAATAGCTCGAGTAAATTGGGATCTGAATGTTCAGCAGAAGGTAAGCGTAGTGTTGGTTCTAGTCACCGTGGGAAGGGAAGACTCGGTAATACTGATACCTGTGAGGCTGGTGAACATGGAAGTAGCAGGGCTGGCAAGTCGAGGAATAGACAGAGATCACACCGAGTTGGCAGGAAGTCAGCGTCGGTGTATGAGATGTCGGCCAGGGATTATGAAGTCTCACCTCACCGCAGTCTACTTGATCTGGAACAGGCGTTAAGTTCGCTGCCGAAAAACCAATCTTCACAGGTGTGTGCAAACATAAGTGAAATGTCAGAATTAGAATTTGTGTAAATAAACTATCTTAATAATTTACACGTAAATAAAATTTTGGGTTTGCCTTTACAGACCTATACAAAAAAGCAACATCCAGTACATGTGTACTAGTCTTAGCCTCATACCAGTCTTGCCAGAAAGACTGAGTTTTATTTTGGTGAAATAAGGTATTGTGGTTGTGTAGGGGCGGAAGGAAATACCAGATGAATGAGTTAAACAAATACAAAAAAACCGGTCCACATTTTTAGTCCTTGCCAGTCCAACTGGATGGGACTAATTGTTTCATCTCCGTCCTTCTGTCTGTCTGCCTGTCTGTCAGTTTCTAGTGTCTGTCTTCCGTCTGTCCCACATCTAGTTTTAAGGATGTTTTTTTAAGAATGCCTTTAGATATTGACCTGAAATTTTGTGTATAGCATTATTATGTACTGTTACAAATCAAATTTAACTTTCATGGCAATTTACGTATATATGACAGAGTTATAGCCCTTGAACTTACGAGATATGAACATTAGTTTTCCGGACTTGTTTTGCAATGCCTAAAGATATTGAGGTGAAATTTTGTATATATATCTTTATCACATACATAGTGGTTAGTTGTTAATGGTTAATGAGAGAGAAGTCAATGTAGTAGTCTTACATTAAGAGGAGCCGGTATTGGGCTGCGAACCCAGTACCTACTAGTCTTATGTCTGATGGCTTAACGACAACACCGAGGATGGTTGTACTGGTCTAGGGATCTGATTTGGTAAAAATATACCGGGTAGTTAAAATAAATTGAACTATAAAATGACAAGTTCCTAAAAGAAACCATTGGACAACTGTCCCATTCTTAAAATCGTCTTCAGCATGTTATATATGTTGTGCTAAATTACTCATACTTGTATGCCTAGATATTTGTACTCAAACAGAATTTATATATTTTTTGTAACATTATGGACCTCATTGGCAGCATGTTACAGAAGGTGGTAAACTTCTGTGGTTGCTTTTTTAATGCCTTACAATAAGAAATGGGGTGTCTCTTTTGAGCAATGTCAACTCTGTTTAAGCTAGCATCTGTCTAATACCTGTACAAACATTTTATAAACCAGATTGATTGTACAGTCTTAGGTTTGTAGATGCTATTAGAAAACCTAGTCTCTGCTCTGGTTAAAGGGATATTTAGTGTGTCCGGCATAGATGTGCTTCAAACATAATGTTATAACTCAAAAGGCTTGCATTCTGTTTGAAGGTTCTTTGATCCTCTAGAGATATATAGCACCCTTCTTCTTAATATGAGCCTGGAAAGAAATTACAAGCAATTTAAAACAAATCTGGCTGGACTGTAGCAGGCATGAAAATAAGTACCGTAGTTGAAACTAAAGTATCCTGCAAAATTAAGATGTTTAGTTGGATCTATATAATTTTCATAAGATGAAATCCTATGAGATGTTAATGCAGTTGAAAAGGTGTCGGTAAAAGATTTAGCATCATAAAGAAACATAATTAGAAATATGTTATTTCTTTTGGGTATTATTTGTTATAGCTAGTAAGCCCTATCACCTTAGAAAATAGAGAAAACCAGGCATTGTGAACAAAAACATGACTGAATGAAGTATCGATTAAGTGAAAACACCAAGACAACCGATATGAGGGGTAGCCTGATATACATCGTATGTGGTCATGTACACTTGAGGTGGTGGAAATTTTGACCCGGAATGAGGCTTGCCAAAATTACCACCACTGAGGGTGTACTTTTTCTATCCCACATGACTGAATATGATTGAGGTTTTTTCCTCCCATCTATTTGTTAAATAAACCATTATGGCTCTTTGTCTTGAATGGCTAGGGATGGGAGAAATATATATATCTTACATTTTCAGTACATTATATTTTAAAGATCACACACTTTAAGAATTTGATAACTTTGCAAATTAGATGTAAATTAATCGAGGTCACAGCACTAGGTTTATTGGCATTTAAGCAAACGTACTTGTTTGACACTTCATACTTGATGTATGTGTTCATAGTCATCAAATAAAAACATTTCAATGGCAATTTAACACTGAAAGCTGTCCAGCATTCAGAAAAAAACACAAAAACTTTAAGTCCTAGTTTGTTTTGATGTAAGGAAATCCAAAATGACGTCATTCAAGTTTGATGTCATTTCCATTAAAAAATACACCACACCACATATTTTTACATCATTTGAATATCTAGTAAGAGCAGACTGGAATTAAAGTTGCATGTACAGTTTACAAAAACACATTGTATTAAGCTTTAGCTTTGTGTATTTCGTTATTGTCAATATCATATACAGTGGAAACTGGCAAAACTGGATCACCACGGTACCTTTGAATATATGTCCAGTTTCGACAGGATCCGGTTTTCAGAAGATTCACTATTGTGAGAAATAAAATAGATATTCCTAACACGTTATAGTTACTTCTTTTCAATTACATTGGAAACATTCGGAACATCTCGGCCAATTTCGTTTACACCTTGAAAAGTGCCCGATGTATTACGAGTAATAACTTAATAGAATTTCTGCGTGCATGTGTGTATCTGTATCTGTGAAATAAGTAACTAACTACATACATTATAAATCTATGCAGTTGAGTTTTAAATTACAATCTAAATGTGACATTGAGTGTGCTACTTTTAATTTATGTTTTTCGATATGCTAAATGTTTAACAAGATTTTTTCCAACCTCATAGTGAAGATCTAAAATGCAATTAAGCTTCTGAGGTGTGACAGAGTCAAACAACACCGACCGATACAAATAACACCATCAAGGTCTAATTAGCTGACAGCCAGAATGTCTGGTCCAAGATCGCAATGTTGCGTAATGAGAGAAATAGGGTCTGAGGTGGCGAGCCGAGTCTGTTGTTATTACGGTTTGTCAAGGTTATTTAACAAAGAAATTAAGCTTTTGGGGAGGAAAATCGATCCGGTATCCGTAGTACACAGGATTCGGTTTTTAAAGGATTTTAAAGCACAGTCTATATACATGTAAATTCGTGACCAAACAATATGGCCGATGTAGACAGGAATCTGGTCCGGTTTTGCCAGTTTCCACTGTATTAGGAATAAAAATAATGTATTATGCTTACCAGAGTCTTGCATAATATAATTTATATTCCTAATATATGATATTAATGATACCGAGAAACACTCTGGTAATAGGAAATCCAAAATGACATCATTCGATGCTGAGACAAATACCGATTAACTAGATGAGGTTGATATTTTACATATTAAAAAACATGAGTAGCGAATTCTATTTATCCTATAACACTTCTAAAATAACATACTAATTACTTTTCTAGTAAATCACGGTATCTAAGTCACTGCCATCGATAATA
>JAECMU010040094.1:0-11320 GCA_016106625.1 Dracogyra subfuscus
TTGTGTTTCTTATGGTTAAAAAGGAGAGGAGTGTCTGTTTAACAAGTTCTGTAGCACTGACTTTTGTTTCTTATGGTTAAAAATGAGAGGTGTGTCTGTTTAACAAGTTCTGTAGCACTGACTTGTATGGTTAAAAAGGAGAGGAGTGTCTGTTTAACAAGTTCTGTAGCACTGACTTGTGTTTCTTATGGTTAAAAGGAGAGGTGTTTCTGTTTAACAAGTTCTGTAGCACTGACTTTTGTTTCTTATGGTTAAAAAGAAGAGGAGTGTCTGTTTAACAAGTTCTGTAGCACTGACTTGTGTTTCTTATGGTTAAAAAGGAGAGATGTGTCTGCTTAACAAGTTCTGTAGCACTGACTTTTGTTTCTTATGGTTAAAAAGGAGAGGAGTGTCTGTTTAATAAGTTCTGTAGCACTGACTTGTGTTTCTTATGGTTAAAAAGGAGAGGTGTGTCTGTTTAACAAGTTCTGTAGCACTGACTTGTATGGTTAAAAAGGAGAGGAGTGTCTGTTTAACAAGTTCTGTAGCACTGACTTGTGTTTCTTATGGTTAAAAAGGAGAGGTGTGTCTGTTTAATAAGTTCTGTAGCACTGACTTGTGTTTCTTATGGTTAAAAAGGAGAGGTGTGTCTGTTTAACAAGTTCTGTAGCACTGACTTGTGCTTTTAAAAGTGTATTTTTTGGCCAAATTTACAAAGCCTGGTTTTCCTAAATTCACTGCAAATGTATGTAATTACACGTGTGTAAACCTGCTTGATTAATTCAACCCTTTCTGTTTTGCATAAAAAGTGTCACACCAAGTATGACAAGAAAAAAAGAAGAAATTACTAAAATTAAGCAACACATTGTAGCAGCCAGATATTATTTTACCCTGTATAATAACTATGATTAGAGCTTTAAATGGAATGAATGAATGAAAGAATGAATGAATGAATGAATGAATGAATGAATGAATGAATAAATGAATGAATGAATGAATGAATGAATGAATGAATGAATGAATGAATGAATGAATGAATGAATGAATGTTTAATAACACCCCAACATGAAAAATACATTCGCTACTGGGTGTCAAACTATTGTAATAAATGAATAAATGATGCTTTAAATGGACACTTTTAATGAATACTGTTGAACTTTTTTTTATGTTTTACAAATACAGTGTTCATATTATATATATATATATATATATATGTATGTATGTATGTGTGTGTGTGTGTGTGTGTGTGTGTGTGTGTGTGTGTGTGTGTGTGTGTGTGTGTGTGTGTGTGTGTGTGTGTGTGTGTTAAAACTGTATTAAATTTTAAAGTTCTATTATATTATTTTTTTACAGAAAAAAGACCCAACCACTTTGCCATGACAATATTTAAATTAAGTTCAACTGTTATCATCATCATCACTATTTTCAATTTTGTTGTTGGATCCACTCATAAAAAGGAGGGAGAAACATGGCCAGAAACAGACATCACATTCTCAATGGGACACTACCCTACATCCTACTGCCGAATGACAAATATTGTCCTGGATACCCGAGAGAAAGTATTTAAATACAGAAAAGTTGAAAATGAGAATTCTCTGAAGAAAACCTGTCTCTTTACTGATGACATTTGGCCGTTTGCCAATGTGGCCTCTAATATCACTTCTGCTCCTGCATGTGACGTGAAGTTCAACAAGGGGCATGTTTTCACAATGTACTACTACTTTGGAAGCAACTATTTTCATCTCCATTACGACATGATGCTGCCGCTGTATTCTGCCGTGCACCGTCTGCCTCAAGGACAACTCAAGGACGTTGTGTTTATGCCGTCTGTTGAAAGCAGAAGACTCCAGGTGGGTTTTAAGCAGAATTTAACTCAGTAGTAACACATAACAAACTACTCTCAGCACATTAAGTCCAAAACATATATATCTCCCCTTTACCATTCGGCAGACCATTCAAAAGTGCACCTAATTTCCTTCAGTCAAATTGCGCTCCCTATCTCCTTTTGGCATTCATCCTACAGGATATTCCAAATTCTATAGCACCAAAAACCAACCCCTAAGCCTGTTACGGATTCTGATCAGGCAGCTGGTGATCTCTTGCACCTGCCAGTAATAGCTGTCCATTCTCCCACCCATCCCAACCCTTTCTTGTCACGGATGGAGGAGCCAGCCAAGTCTGACACCTGTGCCCATGACAGGCGTGCAATACAACAGCTTGCTATGGATGTGCATGTAAAATCCTCTGACAGGGTTGGAATTGGTTTTTAATTTAGTGGTAGCCCACTGGGTTACCAGATATCTAAATTGTGGTAGCCCAGAAACATATTCTGGTAGCACCCAAATATTCTTATACAGTATTATCTATGCTTTATATTTCAGATTCTGATAATTATTTTCAAGAATAATAAAACTACATCATTTGTTTCATTTATTAATAAAGAATATATATAATACAAGAATGTTGTTTTAATTTATTACCGATATGGTATCATATATACTGGGTAATTTTTTAAATATTTGCACAATATGCACATTGCTTCTACAGCTACTGGTTGCCTGCCTAATAAATTACGATATTTGGTTGCGTAAATATCAGACAACTTTTCTAATTTGGAAACTTGTCCATTTTCCATTAACTTAAAAATGTAGATCAGTAGTAAAGCACTCAGTTGATGTGCGGTCGGTCTGGGATCGATCCCCATCAGTGGGCCCATTGAATTATTTCTCACTCCAGCCAGTGCACCACAACTGGTATATCAAAGGCTGTGGTATGTGTTATCCTGTCTGTGGAGTGATGCATATAAAATATCCCTTGCTGCTAATCGAAAAGAGTAACCCATGAAGTGGTGACAGCAGATCTCCTCTCTCAATATCTTTAACCATATGTCTGATGCCATATAACTGTAAATAAAATGTGTTAAGTGCATCATTAAATAAAGTGTTTCTTTTTCATTCCATTACTATGTAACAGTAATTATGTTTTATTTTCAAAGGGTAGGATTTAGATCAATCGGTAGAGTGCTTGCATTAGGTGCATGCATCGCAATATTGAACCACCTTGGTGGATCCATTCAACTAATTGGGGGTTTTTTCTCATTCCAACCAGTGCACAACAACTGGTCAAAGGCCATGGTACATGTATGTGTTTTCCTGTTTGTGGGATTTAAAAATATATAATGACTGTCATAATTACCAAATGTTTGACATCCAATGATTAATAAATCAGCTGATGATTAATAAATCAGTGTGCTCTAGTGGTGTAGTTAAACAAAACAAACTTTCTTTTTTTTCAGTATATTAACTGGGAGACTGAAGCCTTTAAACAACCTGCATACTGGATGGAGATGCTTAAGGTTTAGTGTTGTATTATATTTCTATCCATCCATCCATAACAATTCCATCTATCGACATGCATTCATCCATCCATCTAAAAGATATTCATTTATTGACATTCATCCATTCATCCATCTATCCATCAACATTCATTCACATCCATCCATCCATGCATTATCCACATCCATCCATCCATCCAATCACATTCATCCACATCCATCCACCCATCCAATCACATTCATCCATCCACATTCATCCATATATCCATCCATCAACACATTCATTAACATCCATCCATTCATATCCATCCATCCATCTATCCATCCATCTGTTCACCCATCCATCCATTCACTGATCCATCCATCCATCCATTCCATCAACTCATCTATCCATCCATTCATCCAAACAAAATCCATCCATCCATACATACATCCATTCACTGATCCTTCCATTCATCCAAACAAAATCCATCCATCCACCCATCCATCCATCCATCTATACAATTCATCCAAACAAAGTCCATACATCCATCCATCCACCTCTCCATCCATATCCATCCATACACCCACATCCCTCCATCCATCTATTCACCCATCCAATCACCCATCCATCCATCCAAACAAAATTCATCTATCCATTCACTCATTTATACATCCATCCAAACAAAATCCATACATCCAAATCCATCCATTCACATCCACCCATCCATCTATCCACCCTCATCCATCCATCCATCCATCCATCCCATTCATCCATCTATCCATCCATTCACCCATCCATCCATTGATCCATACAAAATCCATACATCCATCCATCCATACCATTCATCCAAATAAAATCCATCCATTCATCCATCCAAACAAAATACATTTATCTGCATCCATCCATTTACCCAGCTCGTGGTTGGTGTGGGATCGATTACCGTCGGTGGACCTATTGGGCTATTTCTTATTCCAGCCAGTGCACCACAACTGGTATATCAAAGGCCATGGTATGTACTGCCCTGTCTGTTGGATGGTACATATAAAAGATCCCTTGCTGCTAATAGAAATATGTAGCAGGTTTCCTCTAAGACTGGTCAAAATCACTAAATATTTTACATCCAGTAGCCAATGATTAATAAATCAATGTGCTCTAGTGGTGTCATTAAACAAAACAAACTTTATTTGCAACTGTTGCCATCTTAAAAACAAGTTATATCCCTTTTATTGTTTTATTAACATGAGTTGAACATTACAACTGTTGTCTTAAAAACAAGTTATCTCCCTTTCTTAACAGAGGATGTCGTATTTCTATCATTCAGGTATTAAGACGCCCACACACAATGATGCCTTTGGATTCTGACCTGATACAGCAAGGCAAAACTATTTGTATAAAGGTCGCATATTTTGGGGTAAGTATACTTGGCAAAACATTCCATCATTTCATAAAGTTTTGATCAAATATGGTACTGTACTAAAAATGTATCGCCATTGGTGTTTTTAATACACATATTTTAAAATTAATAGAACTCTTCTTAATCAAGGTGTTCAATATCTTTGAACCGACAGCAAGTGTGGAGCATGGACCTGTCAAATAGTCCCATACCGAAATGGAAATACTGCGGCTTCACCATTCATCTCATAATCATCCATGTTTGTAATGTACAAAAAATAAAAATTGTCTCTGTGTTAAATGTTTATGGTGTTTAAAAAACAAAATTGTAGCTCAGTAATTCTATTTAATTACTTTATATATGATAAGTAATAGTCCAACCAAATATACATTCACAGAGAATAAAAGAACATCACTATAATAGATAATTGTGTGTACATCTGCAAACATCAGTTTTGTGTTAAAATACTGTATGTACGATATATGTGCAGTCAAGTGCGTGTGTACAGATAGGGTCGAGCACATTTTCTTTTTTTTCAATACATTTTTCAGGGGAGAATGTTTCGACTCTTCTCCCTCCCATCCCCTATAACCTCAATTATTTTCTAAAAAACCCCAATTAATTACATGAAATTATTTTACGAAATGGAAATAAAATTTGCTAATTGTTTTAAAATTCACAACTGTCAAATTTGGCGAGTGCCTGTCTAGACCTCCCTGTTATATAAATCCCTCCCATGCCTGACAATGTTAATGGTATATAATTATATATATGTATTTTCTTTTCAGACCCCATCAATAGACATTGAGAACATTGATCTCATCAACTCCTATGTGAAATTCATTAAAACCCGACTCGGAGTGGCTCACAACAGAGTGAACTCAACACTGATTGGCATAATATCAAGGTAGATGCTACTGAATGTAATTCATAACTGTTTTGTCCAAATGTAAATCCCCAATTTCACATTCCCTTCAATTAACACAGGGATGGATGCGAAGATTTTTCTAGAGTGGAGTAAAATGTAAACCTATACAGACAGTACGGTATTCCAATTCAGAGTAACAAAAAATCAAAACCCATAACATACAGCCTCCCTACTTCAACAGTGGGGTGGAAATACAGCACAGTGGTAAAGTGCTTTTCTAAATGTGTTATCGGTCTGGGATTGATCCCAGTCAGTGCATCCACTGGGCTATTTCAGCAAGTGTTCCATAACTGATGTAGCTAAGGCTGTGGTATGTACTATCCTGTCTGAGCGATAATGCATATAAAAGAAGAGTGTCCCATGGGGTTGTAGCAGCAGGTTTCTTCTCGTTATCTGTGTGCTCTTTTAACCATATAGTCTTAGGGGGGAAACCCGCTACATTTTTCCATTAATAGCAAGGGATCTTTTATATGCACCATCACACAGACAGGATAGTACATACTACAGACTTTGTTACACCAGTTGTGGAGCACTAGCTGGAACGAGAAATAGCCCAATGGGTCCATGGACAGGGATCGACCCTAGACCGACCGTGCATCAAGCGAATGCTTTACCACTGGACTACATCCCGCTTCCGAGTGAGATAGAATGTTCAACTGCAACATGAGGTTTGATCATTGATGGGCATAGACATATACGATTGGTTATCTTCATGAGACCAATTGGGTTTTCCCCGCAACAGACAATTGGGTTTTCCCCGCAACAAAAGAGGTGGTCCGTTTGGGATTGATCTCTATCAGTGGGCCCATTGTGCTATTTCTCACTCCAACCAGTGCACCACGACTGGTATATCAAAGGTCGTGGTATTTGCAATCCTGTCTATGGGATGGTGCATATAAAAGATCCCTTGCTGCTTATCGAAAAAGTGTAGCTCATGAAGTGGCGACAGCGGGTTTCCTCTCTCAATGTCTGACACCATACAACCGTAAATAAAATGTGTGGAGTGCATTTCTTCCCCCCCCCCCTCAACAACTGGCAATCAAATTGGCATATTAAATGATATGATATGTACTGTCTTGTCTTTGAAAAAGTATGTTTTGTTTCTTTCGTCCAGATCGACAAGAAGAAAGATTCTTAATGAACAAGAACTATTGAAGGAAGTATCCAAATTTTCTGCAGTAGAAATGGTAGAATTTACAGGGAGATCATTTAAAGAACAGGTAATTTATTGAAATTGCACCACAAATGATATAACAAAGGCCTTGGTACATGTGTATGTGCTATCCCATCTGTGGGATGGTACAGATAAAAGATTTCTTGCTACTAATAGAAAAATGTAGCAGGTATTTCTTTCTAAGACGATATGTCAAAATTACCTAATGTTCGACATCCAATAGCTAATGATTAATAAATCAATGTCCTCTAGTGGTGTCATTAAACAAAATAAACAAACTTATTCTCTCCTCTGAATTCCATCTTAATTCTTTCCAATCTGTCAGCTCCTGTCTTTCAACTTTTTGCTGTCCACCTCCACATCCCAGTCCTCGTCTCTCCACTATCCAATCACATACATGTATTTTAAGAGAAGAGAACAATTCTTTCTTTTATTCTTTAACATTTCAGATTGAATGTGTTCAGAAATATTCAGTCTTGGTTGGAGTTAACGGTGCTGGTCTAACAAACGCCATGTTTTTATCACCGGGGGCTGTGGCAGTTCAACTGGTTCCATTCAACGCCACGGTAAATTACAAGACATTTGCACAAATCCTCCGATGCCGAGGGCCTTACCTGGAGTGGCACAACAAACACTCAAATCTGACTCATGAATCTCCCCACGACACATATCGAAGTGCTCCAGATACCACGGTCCATGTGCAAGAATTTGTCGGGTTAATGAAACAGGCTTTGTCTCTTGTGAACAGTGATCCACACGCACATTACAAAACTGAATTGTGACTGAAGTATATATATTTTACGGGCCATTGTATGTAAGAATTTCCTGTCTAGAACACTCTGTTTTAAATTAAATTTACTGCAAATAATTTTAAATTGTCTGAAGATTGTGGAGACCAAAATCTGTATATATCGGGCAGCCCAAACAAAGTTAACCCTACTGAATATTCATGAAATTGGTTAACATAGGGCGTGAATTTTTTTAATTTTACACTTATTACTGCATGTATATGGATATTTGCCACATTCAGTGGAAATCATAGGCACATGGGTAAAATAAAACTAAAAAATAGCAAGAGATTCAAAATTGTATTTTAAGAAACATGGGAAGGCAAAATCTAAGTAAAATTTATTTACCTTAAAGTTCATTTTTATAATGGCAGTATTCACAGTTAATGAACTAAATGACAAAATAACAGAAAAGAAATCACAAAAAAGTTTGTTATGTTTAAAGACACCACTAGAGCATATTGATTTTTTTTTAGTCATTGGCTATTGGATGTCAAACATTTGACAAATAGTCTTTAAGAGGAAACCCGCTATATTTTTCAATCAGTAGCAAGGGATCTTTTATATGCACCATCCCATAGACAGGATAACACATACCATGGTCTTTCATAAACCAGTCATGTTGCGCTGGCTGGAACGAGAAATAGGCCAATGGGCCCACCAACAGGGATCGATCCCAAAGAAATCACGTAAGTCTACGATCAAGATGGTGGCAACATTGACCATCTTTTTAATTAAACAAACAGATAAAATTTCACTTTTGGCATCATATTAGTTTTTACCTTTAAGCCTACAGTATTCACTGAAGGTGGCAAATATCGACTTAGTAATAGGAGCAGAATATCAAAGTTACAGTCCCCATATATTAAACTATATATTCAGTAGCGTTATAAATACTTTTGGAGGTGGGAAGAGTCATCCAAGATAGAGCACCAGTTGAACCTAGGAATAATTACTGAATTACACAAGTTTAAATAAAATATTTCAGTTTTAAAATTAAATGCAGTAAACGGTTTTCTGGATGGCACAAAAAGGAGATTCTTATATGAAATGGCCCTTACATAAGTTGTTTTTACATGTATTATTAATTAAGTTTTTATTTTTTAAACAAGGAAATGAAGTGTTTATTTATATTTTTGTTCGTACTAGTTTTTGATATATTTAAAATAGTATGGAACATCATGGTGCTTTGAATAAAATATTTAAAAAATATTTAGAAAGAAAGAAATGTTTTATTTAATGATGCACTCAACACATTTTATTTAGGGTTATGTGGCATCAGACGCATGGTTTTGAGAGGAAACCCACTGTAGCCACTTCATGGGCTACTCTTATTTTGATTAACAGCAAGGGATCTTTTATTTGCGCTTCCCACAGGCAGGATAGCACAAACCATGGCCTTTGTTGAACCAGTTACGAATCACTGGTCGGTACAAGTGGTTTACACCTACCCATTGAGCCTTGCAGAGCACTCACTCGGGGTTTGGAATCGGTATCTGGATTAAAAATTCCATGCCTCGACTGGGATCTGAACCCAGTACCTACCAGCCTGTAGACCGATGGCCTAACCACGACGCCGGTAAAAAACCCACAAAGAAAACAAACATTTGGTGTCTAACAGTCCCCTACCAGTCCAACAGGAGGGGACTATAGGTTTCACCTCCATCCTGTCTGTCCGTCAGTCTGTCTTTTTTTCAGCTGACATTTTTTTGTATAGCTTTACAATGTACTGTTACAGATTATGTATGACTTTCATGGCCATTTACCCATTTGTGACAGAGTTATGGTCCTTGAATTTAAGAGATACATAAATTTGTTGGACCTGGCAGGAGACATCTCATAATGCTTGTTTTAATGTTGGTATTAATAGACAGAGAAAGCATGCTGTTGTCACATGGGCTGCTCCAGAAAAGTATTAATGTTTTATATTCACTTTCTTTCTATAAACAGGGCAGTACATACCACAGCTACATGCATGTATGTACATCTTGTGTGACATTGGCTGGAATGGCAAAAAAGCATCAAAGCATCAGACCAGGAGGCTCTATGATATAAAATGTTGCAAGATCTTCTATATGCACTTTCAAAGACAGGACGATACATCCCACAGTTTTTGATGCTCCAGTAATGGGGCAGTGTTTGGGATGATGGTGGTTATCTACATATACCAGCAGATGAAAGAGGAAACCTGCTATCATGAAAGAGGCTAAATAATAGATAATAAAAATAAGGGATCTTTTATACTCACATTTCCAAAGAGGACAGCACATACCACAACCTTTAATAAGCCAATGTTAACAGTATCTGGTTTAGTCAGTAGAGAGCTCAGCTCACCTGAGGTACTTAGGTCAATGGACTGAATCCCAATGATGGACCAATAAACTGGATGGATCCCCCCACCTTCCCATCCCATCCGGTGCCCCATAATTGGTATATCAAAGGCCAAGGTATGTGCTGTCCTGTCTGTGGGAAAGTACATATAAAACACTTTTTGCTGATATTGAACAAATGTACCGAGTTTCCTCTAAAGACTGTGTTAGGATTATTAAATATTTGACATGTAGCCGATGCTTAATTAATCAATGTACTCTACTGGTGTCAATCAGGGCGAGATTCGGTCCCGACATAGCCCAGTGGTAAAACGCTATCGGTCTGGGATCCATTCCCATCTGTGGGCCCACTGGGAGACTTCTTGTTCCAGTCAGTACATCACGACTGGTATATCAAAGGTCCGTCTGTGGGATGGTGATATAAAAGATCCCTTGCTACTGATGCTACTTTATCAAACTATTCAGTACGACATACATGTAAAAGAACAAACTTTAATCTTCCGTCTTAAGAAGCACCTAAAAAGGATAGGACTTGCAGAAATGGCCCAATGTGAATGTGGTGCAGAAGAGCAAACAGCGGAACATGTTCTACAAACCTGCCCGCACCTAGAAGAAGTTCGACAGAAAGTTTGGACGGAAGACATGTCCTTCAACACCAAACTCTGGGGACCTGTCGACGACCTCCATGACTAAAAGTTGGGTGAGGGTGGAGCATCAGCAGTCCGACCGAAATCTGTAGCAGGTGGGAGTGGGTGGTGGTGCTATGGAATTTTGAATGGAGCATTAATAAGCCAAAGAGAAAAAGGTGCGCTGTTTGATTTGAGGAAATTTTGGCGCGAATTTTGAACGGTCAATCTAAATTGTAAAAAAAGCATTCAAGCTAGTATAAGTAGCTCGTTAATTAGACTAGGGATAGTCCCAGAGTCCACAGTTGTATATACCCAAATGTCTCAAAAGCTACCAATTGAATAAACTCATTATAATTGGAGAACAGTACTTCACAATTAGAATTCTGTCAAAACTTTTATACTTAAAAGATAGATGTGATTTTAGCAGCTCCTTATAACTGGAGAAACCATGAAAACAATTACCTCTGTATGTTCATTATTATAAAAAACATTTCTCCTTCAAAGATGCTGAGTTATGATTACAACAGTAACTAGTTAGCAGTGAGACACAGCCAATACTAGTTGGTCCTTCAAGCCGAGATAATCCTCTGAGACCATTCTCATTCTCCACACAGGTGTGCTCAGTTTGCTTACTGCTTCACTGCTTTCCTAATTGTATGACTATTGGCCATATGACTAATGGGAGGTAACCGCTGAAACAAGCTAGGGAGTTTCTGGTGGTGCAAAAACTAAATAAAAAAGGGTACACTTGGTTCATATTCGAAACCTCCCCACCCCCCACC
>JAECMU010040096.1:9723-23315 GCA_016106625.1 Dracogyra subfuscus
TGGTTAACAGTTCGTACATGGTTGGTGAAAAGAAACTGGTGCAGTGGTCTTACATCTCCACACTTGAGTGTAGTTCAGACTGGGACAAATCATATCACTGATCAAATACTCACGATGGTGCTCTCCCTTGAAGATCAAACTTGTTAAATCGGATTTGAACGCGCTCGTTTCGGCCGCCAATGAACTTGTAGATGCAGTGTACGTTGTCCGGATATTTACTTGGCCAGTTTGGAGAGTGGAATGTTCCATTTTTAACAGAGGAGTGCAAGCTTGAGATAATGACATCACAGTCTAGAAGAGAAAAATATATATAAATAACAAATTGTAAAATTAAATACATTTTTAAAATTTACAATATAGATAAAAAAATAAAAGTGTGAACTGAAATATTTGTTCCTATAGTTTAAGGAAGGAGCTTGTAATCATGACCAATTACACCAATAAGAACAAATAATGAAAGGAAATGGTAAACAAAAATCAGTACATAAAGTTTACCGCAAGTAAGATAAAGCACAAGAATGATGAGGACCAATTAGATGGGTGAGCAACAATAACATGATGGTATTAACCTGCAGGTTGGTGCTAGCACAATGTCATAGGGAAAGTATCATTTGTAGAATATACTTAAATAATGCACTTGACAGGATGTCACTGAAAGAATGTCATTGACAGGATGTCACTGAGAAAATGTCATTGATAGAATGTTATTGACAGGATGTCCCTGAGAGAATGGTATTCACAGGATGTCAATGAAAGAATGTTATTTACAGGATGTCACTGAGAAAATGTTATTCACAGGATGTCACTGAAAGAATGTTATTGACAAGATGTCACGGAGAGAATGTTATTCACAGAATGTCATTGAAAGAATGTTATTGACAGGATGTCCCTGAGAGAATGTTATTCACAGAATGTCAATGAAAGAATGTTATTGACAGGATGTCACAGAGAGAATGTTATTCACAGAATGTCATTCATAGAATGTTATTGGCAGGATGTCACCGAGAGAATGTTATTGACAGGATGTCATTGATGGAATGTTATTGACAGGATGTCACTGAGAGAATGTTATTCACAGGATGTCATTGATAGATTGCTATTAACAGGATGTCACTGAGAGAATGTTATTCACAGGATGTCATTGATAGAATGTTATTGACAGGATGTCACCGAGAAAATGTTATTTACAGGATGTCATTGATGGAATGTTAATGACAGGATGTCATTGATAGAATGCTACTGACAGGATGTCATTGAGAGAATGTCACTGACAGGATGTCCTTGAAATAATGTTGTCATGCAGGATGTCACTGAATGTCATTCACAAGATGTCACTGAATGTCATTCATAGGATGTAACTCAGAGACTGTCATTCACAGAATGTGCTATCAACAAGATGCCATTGGTAGAAAGTCATTAAAAGGATGTTATTATAACAATATCACTTAGAAAATGTCACTGTCAGATGTTATTGAGAGAACGTCATTCACATTGTCAGGTCAATATACTATGCTCCATCAAAACAACACTGATGGCATTGTGAAGTACTAGTATTATATTATACTATGTAATACATATAACATTATACCGGCCTCGGTGGTGTCGTGGTTCAGCCATCGGACATAAGGCTGATAGGTACAGAGTTCGTAGCCCGGTACTGGCTCCTACCTCGAGCAAGTTTTAATGACACAATGGGTAGGTGCAAGACCACTACACCCTCTATTCTCCCACTAACCACTAACCTACTGTCCTGGACAGACATCCCAGATGTGTGTGCCTAGGACAGCGTGCTTGAACTTTAGTTGAATATAAGCATGAAAATAACTTGAAAGGAAAATGAAAACAAAACATTATATATACCATTGTTTATCACAATTTTTTTGTACCAGAATTAACTCCTTTTTTTATATATTGAACCACAATGTTTATTTAATTTTCTTTGTTTGTGAAAGTGAAACTAAAAATGTAAAACAATTGTAGCCCAACTTTAATAGGCAACAACAAAAAATTGATGCAGGAAAAAAAGGAGAAGATTTTGTCACTAATTTAATACAGTCAGCTGCTTTTAGCAGGCAATTTCTTCCAATAGACAAAACCACACAAATTTGTACATACATATATGTATATATAGCAATGTATTAGAAGATCCACCACAGCCATTAAACTAGTCGTTTGGAATGCCAGCACAGTGAGAAACTTTATTGTAGACAATTACTCGCATGAGACAAATAAATGTGAATAGGACTATTTTTCATCCCATAGTAATGTGATCATTGTGTATGCTGGACAAAGCATTGTAACCAGCTCCGCGGATCCCCACACTTGACATCCATGAATGCAATCTGCCCACAACCTAACACTGATGATTTTTACATTTTTCTCAAATGCATATTCAATCGGAAGCAATTTTCCAGCTTTTGCAGAGTTAGCCAGCATGAGGATAGCTTTTGATGTTGCATGACAACACTTCATATGAAGCGAAGATCAAAAGAAGCCATTTTGTGAGGCCTCAAGTCAAAGTCCACATAATTGCAGACATCTGCATCTTCCTGATTTTATTACTTAATTTCAATTACCTAGCAAATGTTATTGCCATCACTAATTAGAATGATTATCTTGGGCAAGCTAGAGGCATCCATTAATTACTGTACTAATAACATAAACTCGTCCATCTTTCTCTTTTTATACGACAATACGATCTTGTCATCTTCAAGTGAAATCATCTAAATAATGATAATTAACATTTGTTTTATGAATGCTGGATTACATCCAACTTTCTCTTGAATACAGCAATGTGCTCTTCGCATCTTGAAGTCAAGTCATGTAAATAATGAAAATTAATGTTAGTTTTATTCATGTTCTGTGAGAGAGATTCTTTGAGGTACGATGGTTCATGGATTTCATATAACATCCATCAGTAGATGCATTATTCAAGCCAACCTCAGTGCATGGTTAAAATCAAAGGTTTTTTTGTTTAACGACACAACTAGAGAACTTTGATTTATTATCATTGGCTATTGGATGCCAAACATTTGGTAATTCTGACAGTCTTAGAGATAACATCTGGTACATTTTTCAATCAGTAGCAAGGATCTTTAATATGTACCATCCCACAGACATGATAGCACATACCACAGTTGTTGATATATACCAGTTGTGGTACACTGGCTGGAATGAGAAATAGCCCAATGGGCCCACCGAAGGGGTTGATCCTTGACTGACAATGCATAGAGTGAGTACTTTACCATTGGGCTATGTCCTGGCCTCCAGTGCATGGTTAAGCTGCCAGTCTTAATATTGGTAGGTTCTGGGTTCATATCCCAGTACAGGTTATCAGACAAAATAAGTGTTAACATGTCAATGAGAAGGTGCAAGGCCCCTCACTAAGCTACATGTATTATAAACTAATCATAGAATTCCGTTCCCACAGGCCCCAAAGATCAAGGGCCACCCTGTTTTTTTATTTATTGGCCAATTCTTTTTTTTCAGTGTGTAATATAAAATAAAATATAAAATTTCACCACCATAACATATTAAACAAAAATTACTGGATGAAAATCTAGCACATAATAGTCTGCAACCATCAACCATTAATCATAGTTCTAAAGACAGCCCAAATGGCTAATATACATGTCTATATAACAGCATGCTTGAACTTTAACGGGATATTAAGATGAAAACAGATTAAAATAAAATTAAAGAATTAAAATCAGTACACAAGGTTCATAGGATTTTTTCACCATTTCAACCAATGCTCCACAACTGGCATAGCAAAGGCTCTAGTTCTACATTGTGCAACAGGGAATAAAAGACATTGCTGTTAGCAAATAATAACAGTTTATGAGGCAGAAATATGTTGTGTTAACTTTTCAAACCATCAATCCATTCATTCATCCATCTATTTGCAAATTTAGTAAATAAATTACTGACTGATGGTAAAAGAGCAGACAAATAAAAATAAAATGTTGTTCATGTTAGTGTCATATAATCCTAATCAATAAGTGTGTATTAAATCCAATGTGACAGTTAACGGAAATAAATTCACAGATAAAAATCATTGCAGTTTGCAAAAAGTAAATTCCACCATCAAAGCAAGAAATCTCAAGTTTTTATAACAGATTTTTTCTCACTCTTTTTTTCTCCAAAGTGAATATCTCACCATGTAATATTTCCACATATTCAGCTAAATGAGCACTCGTTAAACAAACTATTTACCGAGGTGTTCGTGTAGTGACACTCACCACAAAGAGGTCCCGAGCCCACGACCATCTTTAAAAATAATTTTGTTTGATGTTATCTCATCCTACAGTTTAACAGTAGGACATGGTCAGTAGACATTTTTTAATGATTTAGAAAGAAAAAAATGTAAGAAAAAAAAGAACAGACAAAATTATTGCTGAATGAGGAATATTTTTAGGAATCAATCAGTTCATAGGAGACCGTCTTTTAATGGGACTTCTAGTCCATCCCATAATCCTATAAAAAAGTAAATAATTTCAGTTCAGTTTGATAAAAGAAAAAAGTAAAAGTGTTTTGAAAATAAAATAAAAAAACACTCTTTTTGTGTGCAAATTAGAAAACAATCAGCTCAGAAATAACTAACTTGCAGTACAAATACCATAGTACAAAAACAGCACTGCCTGTGGAAAGGACTGTAGGTTCAAAAGACAAAAGACAACAATGACTGGATTCTTGTACTTGACAATAACAATGTTGGCAATGTTTTCAACAATATGGACTTATCCACAAATGTGAACATCCGTTATTTTGAAATATTGATAGAATTGTCATTTTAATTTACATAAAAATTCACATCTATAAAAGGAATAAGTTACAAGACCCCTGGAACATTGTTTAATCTGACAGCAATGACTTGCACACCAGTGTACACACTAACACACTAAAACTATTAATATAGATGATGTACCGCGTCATGCAGGAAACCTGAGCTCAATTGATTTGCTAAGTGTGATGGAAAACCACCAAAAAAAAAACGTTGTTCACTAAAAAGCAAAATTTCTCATGTAATTGAAAAAAAAAATCAATTCAGTATTTCATTTCAGCCAAAAAGGGTTTTCATTAACTTTGATGTGATTTTGAATTTCTGATGAATAAATTTCTGATTAAAACCTATAAGTATGTTACATTTCATATTAGTGTATTTAAAATATGTTTTACCATTTAATTAACTAATGGAATAGATGAACAGCATGCCAAGCATGTGGCAGAATAATTCAATATCAGAATCCTGAAAGTCTTGTGGCCTTTCATGTGCCAGTTGTGGGGGACCACTTTTTGGAAGAGAAAAAGAACCTGGGTCCATGCATCAAGGGCATTCAGTACTATGTCCAGCACAGCATAAGAAAGCATTCTACCATTAAGTTGCAGCCAATTGCTGGTAATTCAAGCTTGTATTTCTATTATATAGTCTCAGAAATAATTTAGGTATCTTCCTGTTATATAGCAAATCTCAGAGTATACTGAAGCATATTTCTCTGTTATATAGCAAATCTCAGAGTATACTGAAGCATATTTCTGTGTTATATAACATAAGACTCAGTGGATATTCAAGCATATTTCTGTATTATACAACAAATCTCTGGGAAATATTCAAGCACATTTCTCAATAATATTTAACATAACTCTCAGAGGCTATCCACCGTATTTCTTTACATTATATAATGTAAGTCTTGGGGGATATGCCCGGACAGAGTGTCAAGTTTCCTCTAACCTATTCCAGAAAACATTTTTCACAGGAATCTCTCCTGAGATTCATAGCCTAAAGAATAGAAGATAATCTGATTCCATATTGGTCAGATTTATCACAGAGTATGACATCTTGGCAAAAGATATATAGCTTTTTATACTAAGAGCCTCTTGGAGAAGGTTTTCCCTTCATTTGATGAATCATATGACACTCAGATTTGTATTTTCACCCTTGAAAGATAATCAGTTAACAATACATCATACCACCATGCAGGAAGAACTCCGCTCAAGGTTCAAGCTGAACTAATGCAAAAAACAGACATGTTCTCACAGCTGATACCACTAAATTGACATCCAATAAAGTGAGCAATTTAATTTCAGAATAAAAAAATAAAATAAAAACATTTCAGTATTTTCTTGTGATTGTTAGTGTTACATGTGTATATGTTTCATAGCTGTTTTTAACTGTGAAAGTGTATTCATGAGTTTTCTTGAAATATCTAAAAAGAGATACAATTTATCTTCTTCCTTCATGGCAGAACAAGACCACTTGGCATGTTCAGCAATGAATTTAATCCTGGCAAGTGCTTTGGCAAGGAGAACACTGGAAGCATTCATTATTGTATAATGGATGATTCTCGGGTGCTTTCACAATGGATAGGTTTAAAATGGTTTATTTTTAAAACAAGCCATTTACAATTAACAACAGTCCCATCTTTATATGGAAACAACAAAATTATCAAAGAGGCAGATAAAAAAACAAATTGAGGGAAGGGCAAGCAACTCTAAAAATGGATGCCCACTGTATTCCTAAGTATTAGTAAACTAACATGCATTTTTAATATTTAAAAACACACCACCCATCCACCCACCAACACACACATGCACACACACACTGGATTTTTAGGGCAATTTGAAGTTAGAGGTGTATCTCCCCTAATCCACTGCCCTTGAATCCATTCCTGTGTACATTATACCACAGTACAGATACTAGTATACCAAAAAAAATCAGTTACGGGTATATTGTGTATATACATGTATAGCACAATGAACAACTATTTATGTCTTCTCTTTTTTATAAGGATCATTTAAGTAAGGGAAAGAAAAATACTTCTTAAAAATGAATGTCTTGAACTTTGCATAATTTTAACATACATTTTTATTTACATAAAAATACAACAAAAAACTCATGAAAAACACATTTGTCTTGTGCCGTGCCTACCGTCATCATGCACTGAGGGGAAACAGAATAATGCATGGACATGTGACAATCGTGGCGCCAAAATCGCTTAACAATGACTGCACTTATATAGGCATTTAGTCACAGATTCGCTTAATCACAGTTAATGTAAAATTCAGCAAACCAGGAAGAGACATGCATTTCAAAAGGTTTTCTTTCTGTCTAGCATGGAATCTGCTGTAAAACAGATACATCAGGAGTAGAAAACGACAAGTGGTTTCATTCATTGCTAAAAGCCAGTCGTCTGCTCGACACTTGGTGATAAAAAACTTTCATAACCTCAGCATACAGGAAGACAGCCTGCAGTAAACGTCCAGTGGATGGTGTATGTGGCTGTTCGGATGAGGCTTGTTGCAGAAGGAACTTGGTGATGATTGGGTACAAGACATTCCAGTGTAATACTTTAACTACCTGCCGACTGACACACCATAAATCACCAATAACAATAAAACACTTGAAGTTTAACAGCCTTGCAGAGTTTGGTTTGTGAGTTAAGTAGAGCATGTGTTATGGTTTCTTGCAAAAAACATGGAACACAAAAATGACATGATCTTTGTAATGTATCTAGATAGATAACATTTACGACAGTTACGTAACATAATTTAACAGTATTTTTAACAGCCTCTATTTTGTTCCATACCTGTATCCATTTGTATGTTTAATACACACACTAAAAGTTATATTTTATTTGAGCAATGAAAACATTTAAATTTGTTATGGATTTGGGAATCTCCAATTAAAACCCCCATTTATTTGTCATGTGATCAAAATGGTCATTCAGTCTTTTGTTTGATGATTTTTACTTTATGTCAGTTCTGTCATTCTGTTTATTCAGCAATTCTTTTTAAAATATTATAAAGTTTTCATTTTGGGGGGATATTACCACTTATAAAAACAATGGAAGTGGTAGTGTTTATCATTAAAATCATTTATTTTGGGTGCCAAATAATATATACACCGCCTTTACAAAAATGAAACTACTTTTTATCAGCTGCGATAATATTTTATCACAGCGATTGATTCAAAGAAGCTAGAAATAACAAAAAATGTATTCGACATTACTTATTAGGGTATCACTTTACAAACATCTTTATTGTTTTTTATATATCTTGAAATCTTTATTAAAGTTGCAGTGTCTGGTTACCATATAATAATATCATGCACAAATATGAAATACAAGTTCAACTGCACTTTTAAAAAATTCCCCGTCAGCTAACCACTGAGATTTTTTCTCGACATAACCATATGTCCGACGCCGATATAACCGTAATTACTATGTGTTGAGTGCGTCGTTAACCAAAACAAAAAAAACATTTTTTTTTTTTATTTGTCTGTGTTCACTATGAAAGGAGAATGTCAAAAGTATACGCTCGATTCATCGCCTGTGCGGCCATTGCTGGCAAATGGCAGCCTGTTGTCAATTTCAGTTAACAGGTGCATTTGCAGATTTGAAATTGTAGGGTTCTTCTCAAAAAAATGAATGAGAATTATTGCGCTGTACAAAGTACGTTCGGTTGAGGATACATACTATTCTTTCATTAAAACCGATTTTAATCTTGACCATGTATTATCGACATTCGCACCTTCTTAGTTAAGAATACATATTTTATAAAGTGTTAGTATAACTTTCAAAGTTTCATTTGTATTTTTAATCAAATATATAAACATAGAAAATGACCGTTTTCACTTTTTAATTTTACGTGTGGTAAAATTGACAAATTCAAATAAATATGATTTCGTTTGGAAAGGGTAAAGTTAGTTTGGTTTGTTTAATGACATCAGTGTTAGAGCATATTGATTTAATAATCATCTGTTTTTGTATGTCAAATGTTTGGAATTTTTACTTATAATCTAAGAGAGGAAACAAGCGCATGTGAAGGGGGAGGGTATTGGGGGTCAAAACCCTTCCCTGACCAAGATAAAAAAAAATATATATATATATTTTCTAGGGGATCATAGCCCCACATAAACTTAGCTCAACACAGTCTATAACCCAAATCCCTGCACACACATATATATATATATTTTTTTTTAGCAAGGGATCATTTATATGTACGATCCCATAGACAGGATTTCATATACCATGATCTTTTATATACCAGTTATGCATGGTGCACATGCTAGAACAATCTCACCGGTGTGGATCAATCTTAGACCGACCACGCATTTAAAAAAACCCACCACATTTATAGGTCTAAGCAATGAATAGAAATAACACTTAGTCTTCATAAATGTTAAGTACATGTATATCGAACATATCATCCTCTTCCTCTACCCCTAGAGCGTTATGTAATTATTAACACCCACTTACATGTAATGCATATGCTAACCGCTAGTCACAGTCAAAATTTCAAGGTAAATTCCCTACTGTCACCTGGAAAGGTATTGTACCATACCTCTATGGACATAAATATATTTTGGAGGTATGAGATGACCCCTCAATCAAGACAGTTAAATTTGTTCAAAATTATATGAGAAGCTCAGCGCCTGCGTAAATCATGTAAATTCCCAGTTCTACTGTCGTCCCACTAATTGAAGAATGCTTAAATAATAAAAATATTCCAGACACTGCAGCTTTAAAATAATAATATTAAAACTTTGATCGATTCAACAAAACCAGAACTGCCAGTTAATGTCAGACCGATAACTTCTTTGGTTCAATTAAAGGATGAGTTGCTTTGTATTTCATATAAACCTTTTTTGCACTTAAAATAAGGAGTATGTCTTTCCACAAAGTCAACCAACACACAACAATATGGTAATCAAGCCCACCTCCTTCCCCATTTTTTATTTTTTTTAAAGGTGTGTGCCACGTGGCCACCCTCCTTTAATTTTCACCCAGCAAGAACACTGGTTTAATATAAAAGCATATACACAACTAAACCGCCATGACTGCATTCGACAGCCAAGACTATATTAAACTATGAATCTCCATCAATATAAACAGTTGACATATTAAACTATTAAATTTTGAATTTCTGTCAACACTATTACCAACAAATTTAAACTGAATTGTGAATCCCCTTTACTACATCACCTTATATGTCTCAAGACTGCCCAAACTACTAAACTTAGAATTCCAATCACTTTCATATTAACTACACCACCTTATATGAATATTAACTTATTAATTATTAACATATGAACATCCATCAATACTACGAACCAGATCACATTTTTGGGGTTCATGCAGGCTGCCAAGATTTAAAGTACTAAATTTGAACCACTACTAATACTATTATCTACATCACCATATATATATCCGACTGTCAAATGAACTAAATTGTGAACTTCCGTCCATTGTTGGAGAAATTTAGAACTCATTTCTTCAGAATGGACTGTAATGACAAAGTATCTGACAGGGAACAAATCAGCGTACATCGCCATTCATCTGACAATTCCAGGTTACCGCAGGTTGTTCCCTTGATTACAACCGAGGTCGACCCCTCTGCAATCGAGCAATTTTGTCACGACAAGGCGCATGCGGCAGTATATCACCGCCGTCCCATTATTGTTCCAATTACCGCCTGTTTTTGTCAATCTGCCGATCCTAGCATGGTGATTTTCTGCTCTCTTGGCCGGGCCGGGAATAATCTGACATACAATTACTGTCCCAATCACGCCAGCAGCACGACACTGACAGAATCGTGAGGTAATCAGACAATGTAGGTTTATAAATCTTCCTGAAAAATGACATCAAATAAACTAGATATCATTTGCAGGAGCTAGAGTGTGAAGCTTTACCAGCCATAAATTCAGTGTTAAATGTAAAGTGTTAAAAAAGTTTAAATGTCAACTCATAGCTAACTGTAAACTGTTAAATATATTAAATTCAAATTTAGTGTTAAATGTAATGTTAAACATTTTAAATGGCAACTTAGTGCTAAATGTAAACGGTCAACAATTTTAAATATAAATTCAGTATTAAATATAAACTGATAAAAATGTAAATGTACACTTAGTGTGTTAACTGTAAACTGTTTAATTTATAAAGACCCTTATTTTTCTAACCCTCTCTCTCTGTCTTTCTCTCTCTCATTCTCTCTCTCTCCCTCTCCTTCTCTCTTTCTCCCCCTCTTTCTCTCTCTCTCTCACCCCCTCTCCCACTCTCTCTCTCTCCCTCTCCCACTCTTACTCTCACTCTCTCTCTCTTTTCCGCTCACTCTCACTGTCTCTGTCTCTGTCTCTGTCTCTGTATGTATCTCTCTGTCCCTCTCTCACTCCCTCTCCCACTCTCAATCTCACTGTTTCTCTCACTCTCAATCTCACTCTGTCTCTGTGTCTCTCTCTGTCTCTGTCTCTCTGTCTGTCTGTCTGTGTCTGTAACGGACTCTCCAATCTTTAAATGATCATGGAGCACCTCCCTAATTAAAAACATTTACTTATAAATCCTCAATAAGTAAATAGAATGTTTTCACAAACAGACAAGACAAACCAGGGCAATCTGAGGACAATCCAATTACAGCGGAAGACCGCAATTCCACCTTTCTAATTAACTGCCTGCCCAACAAACAAGTTCAAGTTTGTGGTAGGTCCCATTTGTAGCTTTCCAGAAAGGTATGCATGGAATTTGGAGTTTTCTCAAAGATAAATATGTAGATGTATTTCTAGAGTTCACAGCACTGGTGCCACTCTTGTTATAGGTTGGAATTATTCAGCAAGGAATACAAATGAGAATGGAGGTAATGTTAAAGCAGACACTTTTTAGGGTTACTGAATTAAATATTCAAGATTAGTATTCAAGATTGGGTATTAAATGTTTCATAAGGAAGCTGGTTACTAGCATAAATATTAAGTCTTAATCCTTAAATAAAATAGGCGAACATCATGCAAGGTCATTAAGGTGAAAACATTTGTGCAATACATGTTCTGGCAAATGTATTAACACATGGTGAATCTTGAAATAGGGGTTCTGTGATTTGCATGAGTGAAGTAAGTGAAAATATTTTAGATACTGACCTCATGATTCTGATAATTTATTTATTCATTTATATCAGAAATAATTATATATTAAATAAATATGATCCCAAATGTCAGAGACATACGTGTATGCTGACTGACGGTAAAACCTGTACTAACACCAATGTCAAGATCTAAAGGTTTGAATGTACAAGAGTCAAATCAACAGTCATTACATGAAAGAGACTGAACCAGAGTCAAAATAGAGAGTCAGGGATAGAAGTACCACAAAGAAATAGAATCAGAGAGAAAAAGACCAGGAAAAAAAGAGACAAGAGACAGACATAGAGACAAGAGAAAAAGAGATAAAGGCAGACAGATTGAGAGAGAGAAAGATACAGAGAGTGACAGATAGAGACAGATTGAGAGAGAGAAAGATACAGAGAGTGACAGATAGAGACAGATTGAGAGAGAGAGAGAGAGAGAGAGAGAGAGACAGACAAAGAGAGAGAGACAAGAGTGAGAGACAGAGAGAGAGAGAGAGAGTGACACACACAGAGAGATTGAGGGACATAGATAGAGACACAGTGAGAGACAGAGAGTGAGTGACAGACAGAGACACACAGAGAGAGAGAAACAGACAGAGAGAGAGAGTCAGCAAGAGAAAGAGAGGGGGTGGTATACTGGTCTTGCACTTCGTCATTGTCCTTAATTGAAAAAAGAGTAGCCCATGAAGTGGTGGCAGTGGGTTTCCTCTCTCAGTATCTGTGTGATCCTTAACCATGTGTCCGATACCATATAACTGTAAATAAAATGTGTTGAGTGTATTGTTAAATAAAACATTTCCTTCCTTCCTTCCTCATCATTGAATTGTTCAAGCTTATTCTGAGTACTGCAAGAGACACAAGTCCAACACGCCTCAGACCAGATTTCTTAGTTGCATGACTAAAACACCAGTCTGCCATTTCCATTATTACCACATATTTTTTATTCCTACGTTTGTCCCCACGCCATATGAACCTGATCAGTGGTGGACCACCAAGTTATCATACAGTTAATCATAATGAACCTGATCGGTGGACATCAATCTGCATGTATCAGTGGTGATGACTATTTACTGTATCTCCACACAGATACAGCACATGATTCCAGGCTCCGGTTTCAGTCCCTCGTTCTGTTCCACAGCAGCAGAAACAACAATGTTCATCCAAATGCAAACCTTCCCATATTACTTATAAGTGGTTTGATAATTTTACAGCCCTCGTAGAGATTAAGAGATTGCAATCGTGGAAGCCGGTGCGATGGTGTAATCCGGAAGGCAAACTGGAGAGTTAATGGTGAGACTCTCTGCATGTTTCTACGTCATTGATTACACAAAGTCACAGGTTGTACTAATGTGCAGGTTTGTAAAGGAGTCAGGCTAATAAAAACTAAATCAGTGGGATATTGATCAAGTTGGGGAAAAAATGTTCTACTGTTTCATTAGACAAACACAAGTGGTTTTTTGCTTTTAGTATTATGGTATGACATATAGGCAACTTCAGAATGACATACTTTAAATTTTGCCTTCTACCGAGATATAATTTTGAATGTTGTTTGGATTGCACTTCAATATAACAGACAGATTTAGAAATGCTTTGTCAAGTCATGTCATAAGCTGTTGTAGCACACGCCTGTCATGGGTGCAAGAGCTTGCAAAGCAAGCTCTATCATCCAAGACAGACAATGGGGGGGGGGATGTATGAGG
>JAECMU010040103.1:7217-19426 GCA_016106625.1 Dracogyra subfuscus
AAAAAAAAAAAAGAGAGAGAGAGAGAGAGAGTAATAAAACAAATTTTTTTCACGCTGACAATGTTTAACATAGGTAGTTGTAGAAGGAAATGATTATCTAAGCTTTCCCAATTGGCACAAATGCACACCCACAGCATGACTTGTTTGTGAATGGAAGCTGGGGCGCAGAGTGTCTCCAACTGTTACATAATAGTTTCTCTCTGTAGGTGGGGGTTTTTTTCTTCAAAAAAGCATTACATAATATTTGGACAGCCCCTGAAGATATAGTAAAATAAAATACTGGAAATAAACTTTGGAAAGTAAGACTAGACATTAAAAGTATCAATAGCATGTTCATTGAACATAATTTGCTATGCATAGCTTGTTTGTATTATATTGTCATATTATGTTGGTAAACATCAAAAATTGGGTTTAACCATTTTAATTCTAGCCACAATGTTCCTATATATTTATAAATTATATTTAATTTCTGTCTTTTGTGACTTCATAAAATTTAATACCATGTAATGAATACAAAACGTATGATAATTTAAAATGTAATTTTTTTAAATGTATTTGTAGGGAAACACAATGTTTAGCAATCCAGCGATATTCCATATATATGGCAATTAATGTTATCCTTCACAGTTTGAAATGCATAGAAAGATGTTTAAACAGATAAAAGTGAAATATGTGAAAAATATACATATGGTTTATGGATAAATTGAACAAAATGGCATCAAAATGTGTGTATTTTTAATCCCCAAAACGGTATATTACCATGAAAGTCATCTTTACAAATGCTATTTTGCTATATATTGTTTACATACCCCACACCATCAGTTTAATATCATACAGTAACAGGTAGAGAAAGATATGACACAGAGAGGTCTAAATATGACCCAGGGGTGCTGTTACAATGTCCGCCATCTTTAATTTAAGATGGCCGCCAATATTATTATGGGGGAAATGCTAACATGGATTTGTTAATGTTAGGTATACAAAGAAGATAAAACAAATATATAGCAAAACATTTGCAAATTACATAACAGTCCAGACTATATTTTAGACACCAAAATAGCCATAGTTTAAAATGTGCTGAGATGATGTTAAACAAACGTTTATTTAGTTTCCTTACACGTAAAATGTCTGTAGTACTTTATGTTTTAGACAATAGAACGAATTGCATTTTGTTATCAATTCTATTTGTCAAGCAATGTGTTTTTACAGGTTCTGTTTCGATGATTTCTGGAATGGTTTTAGTCATCATTATTTTGTTATTAGTGTTGTTCATGAGGTAAATATTATTAAATATATATGTTGTTAAGTATAATTAATATTATTGTTGTCGTTGTTGAAGTCTATCATTTATTATTTTCAAATTTTGATTCTATTCTAATATGTTATCAATTATGGAATGTTTCTGTAACTTGTAATTACTGTTAAATGTATTTTGTTCTTTCAGTTTTGTTCTTGAAATAGTCTACACACGTCCGAGTGCTCATTCAGAAATTGCTTTCTTTACGAAAGATGGATAATGTTTGTTTAGCATGTGAAATGGCACATGTAACTGGGACCTTGTATCGTGGTAAAGATTAGCTCTCAGCTGCATATCCACACAACTTTATCATACATTGTTTTGGAATCATTTTTGTGTAATACGATACAGAACGTCATGTATGTTATGACATCTGTTAAAAAAGGTTTAAAATGTATATTTGTGTGTATTACTGTTGAGTGGATTAAGGCATATTATCATGTCTTTTGTCCTCAATATACCTTCCTTTTGAAAGCGAAGTATGTTTAACACAGGTCATTTATGTCAGCGACACTTATACCTGTTGCAGCCAATCACTGGAAAATATCATTGTTATAGAACATCCACAATCCACACAGTCTAGACTACTGCATCTAATTAACTTGTTCTAGTAGTTGAGCGCGTATGTGATATAATCGTTCAGTCGGTGCTATAAGCATATTCGCATGAGCATATTCGCATGAGCAGTCTCAATGGGTTACTGGATAAGCAGATGGGTTATAGTCCTGCAGCAAAGGCTGAACACGAGGCTTAGATGTTGAGCAATCGGGGCTAGAAGAATAACAGTTGTCACTATGGCCGACATTGATCTTTGGGGTGTTGGGTTCATGAAAATATAAGATGGCATTTTCTATAGTTGGTGCTAACAAAATGGCCTCCAATTTATTATTGAAATTAGATATCTCCAGAACTATAACACCTAGAAAAGTGGTTTTGGTGTCAAACCCCACGTTTTAGGTGTCAGTAAGTTTATTAAGACTGTTTGGGATGTTGTCAAATAATGGGATTACAAATATTCAAAATAGCCCACTAAATTGAGGTTGTCGTGTGTGATGGGAGATTTAAATGTGTTGATTACCTGCTTAACAGCTTCCTTTATAACACTTTCTTGTTTTATACGTCTCCTTGTGTAATGTTTCTTTCAGTGATGAAATGTGCATAGCAATATTTAGTCCTGTGGTATCATGCTTCAATAGAAACAAGGTCACCATTTGGAACAAAATGTGGTCTAGTTAACATTTCTTCATCACCACGTTACTGAGCCACTTCCATCAACTTTATGTACATGTCACTTCTATCAGCTTTACCACCTATTGCTGACTGAACCATTAGCAACTTGATCAAGAGAAAAAAAACCAATTCCAATTGGAAACTCTCAGTGGAATGTGATCTGGTAAAACACACACTGGAGTATTTGCCACTCGTGCTGGGTGATTCGTTATGTTTTTAAGCTTTTCTGCAAGCCGTTTCAAATGTAAGGAACTGGTATAAGTACTTCTGCAACCTCTGTGGTACTGAACTGTTATGTTACCACTCATAATATCTGACCTTTTGGACAAAGGTGTTTTACCCACATCATCCCGACGTTCGGTGCAGAGATACCAAAGTGATTGCACTTTGTGTACATCTGAAAACAAACACCAGCGTCTTTTGTAGTGAATGCCTGTGAACAGAATACACATTTGTCAGCGTGAAATATCTGCAATCGACGTTTCTTGGTAGTGGAGACATCAAATTCTGCAGTCATTGTTTAGTTTGTTCATTCTGAAATACTGAAATGGAATACAATTAAAGTAGAGTGACTAAGCATTTTGAAACTATACAACAAAATTGTAAACTAAATTGCTACCATTGATATATCATTAAAATGAGGATATATGTTATATTTATTAACAGTGATCTTCATCTTTGGCTTATCAATTCACTTTAAGTAGGTGTCAGTCGAAGTTGTTGTTTGTTTAACGACGCACTCAACACATTATAATTACGGTTATATCGGCGTCGGACATACGGTTATGTCGAGAAAACCCCAGTGGTTAGCTGACGAGGATCGATCCTAGACCGACCACGCATCAGGCGGGCACTGTACCACTTGGCTATGCTGCCCGCTGTGTCAGTCGACACTCGGCATCTATGCACATGTGATGTAATGCATCTATGCACATGTGATTTAAACAACTATCGTTGTAGATGATCAACAAACACACAGAATTGACACCATATTCATGTTTATCATTACTCAGCACATATGATCATACAAAATAATTGTTTTAGCTAATTATGCAATTTAAAACAGCATCATAAATCCACTAATTTATTTTACTGTTATAGAGTTTGGTAACCCATTATTTGTGAATATTATAAACAGTCTTAATGAACTTATTAACACCTAAAATTTGGCGTTTGACACCACAATTACCTTCTTTAATGATAAGATGGCGGTCATTTTGAACCTTGCCGCCATCTTGTTCGCACCAACTTTAGAAAATGTCATCTGATATTTTCATGAACTCTATCAATTTCCACCTTAGTGACAAATGTTATACTTTACTTTTGGGAGTCTCTGCTGGAGGACTACTAGCCATTTAAAATTTTAAAATGACAATCTGGATCTTTAAATTATGGAATGAATGAATGAATGTTTAACGACACCCCAGCACGAAAAATACATCGGCTATTGGGTGTCAAACTATGGTAAATGCAACAACCATGTGATGAGCAACATTTAAATTATGGAGACTGCTCATGACAGTTTTCATACTTGTATCACCAACTGAACGATTCTGCCTAAAAATCATTCTTATCCGCTCCACAGTTGTATGTGAATTTAAGAACTTAGACGAACCACTTTTACACCTTGTGATTTATATATACAGTTTATGTTTACGTTTGTCTTTAATTTTATTTCAGACGACGAAAGACAAACAGCCAAATGTTAAATACCACAAAATCTAACTAATGGGATGCCTTCTTTTCGAGCAAGTAAAATATCAACGATTAGATAATAATAATATTACGTACCACACAGTGAAGTGTGTGTGCGGCAAAGTGGTGCTTATTTGATTCTTGCACTTGGTTCAAAATGTAGCACATTCACTGTGTGTTAAAATGCCTAATGTGCTCTGTCTTGTGAAGGTGGGAAGGATGTATCACTTTGGGTAGTGGATGTCCTTATGCAGAATAAATATGCTAATGATTCATGGAAAGATGACATCATAATCTTGTCAAAACGTCTCTATGCAGTTTCTTTTATTATAAGTGGTGTTCGTATCGATCGATGACCTCTGTAATTTAAGCTGCTTTAATATTTAGTTGTGTGTTGTGTATAGTTTGGTTTGCAAATAAATTACCTTTTGAAAGTATATTAATGTAGAGAAACATCTTCAGCTATAATACTTCTTTTAAAAATATATATTGCTTTGAAAGTTAATTTAAAATAAAATATGATTGTTTCTGTTGTCCTCGGTGTCAGTAAAATTTATCTTAAGCATGTTTTATGTGCAACTTGCCCCTGCATCTCTATCCAGTGTTATCTAACGTCCTGATGAAAACAAATTAAGATATTCAATCACTACTTGACAGGAAAAGAAAAGAGTACTGGCAAAGATTGTGCAGGAGTAGTGGGTAACGTTGCCATGAAACCCGTCGTTCAATCAGGGTCAGGTCGGGTGGAGCAGGTTAAAGACGAAGACGGACTGGTGGATATATACTGCAACATCTCCGACTATAACCTACCACGTGGCGGTGTCTTAGCCAGTCAGCCGCTGTGTATGATAGAGACGCTCAGAAACCAAACAGGAGGGTTTGAAACAGAATTCAAGGTTGTATTTAAACTCCCCAAAACACTGAATTGAAATTTAAAGTTTCTTTTGCTGCAACATTTGAATAGAATTCAAGACATCTAAAAATAGAGTAAATTCCAACATCAGCTGGCAAACTGATATTGGTCACGTCAGAATCTATATAGTATATATGTATCTCTATTTTTAGTGCACTTGCATCGCAGATACTGAGTTTTAGTGTGAGAGCAACATCATCACAATTATAAAGCATTGAAGCAATTTGATATACTGGCATGGTAAAATCTAAAACTAGTGCATAACGTTTACTGTGTATTGCATGGTAAAAGTACAATTTATCAGTTTTTACCTCCATATCGTAATAGCAGGAAACGAATTTGATTACCTGACATTTAATAGCTACTTGACATATGACAACTTAACATGTTAGCCACATAGAATGTTTAACAATTAATATGCAGTGCTGTGTAATAAATAGTACTGTATTCAGCAATTATTAACTCGCTACGTTACATGTAAATCATTCAAGATGTGATCCACTGACAGAAACATGGCCATAGGACATATACCAGTTGAATTTAAACATGCTGCTCTTAATTTGACAACCTACATTCTTAATCTTACAGGAAACTGATACACTTTGCATTGTAAATAGGGTAATACATATTTGCCACCGAATATTAATTTATATTTGTTGCAGCTATACCTTGATTTCAAATCATCATTTTGTTTTAGAAACTGACGACTGGATTCTTATTTTTACATGATCCATGACAAATTTTCGAAAACAGAGGAAAGAATAGATTTGTTGGCTACTACTCATGTATTATTACATGGTTTATAAAACTATCTACAGTTTATATGTTATAATATCTGTATAAAACTTGTATCTATTATAGACGTGTTACTCGCTAGCACAATAGTGTTGCTTTAATGATGTTATGCCAAATGTAATTATCACGTTTGGTCATGTGTATTGTTTTTCGCAAATAGGAATCAACCAGATTTATCATAGTAGTGATTTTAACATAGTTGAAAGTACATCTTCGTTATGATCAAGATATTTTACAATATGTCATTATATTGACGTAAGAACATACTTAACATATTTGTTTAATATAGGTGAAATTACTTACATAGTCTATAATTTTATCATCAAATTTGTTGGTACAAAACAATGTTAATTTACATTGTGTCATATTGCCTAATGAAGGATTATAATTATGAATTTGACTCTCCACCTCCCGCTGCCACATGAGGAGTACTGACTGTTACAACATACTTTTGAACAATTATGAACATGTTACTTCGTATAATATCAGTAAGGTACAATACCACTGATATTTATGTTTAAGTCGACCGGAACCGTGTGGTTTTGTCAACACTGCCAGGTGTTCCCTATTCCGACTACATCAACGCCAGCTTTATTGATGTACGTATGCATTCTACTCTATGATGATTTTACCTTTCAAACCTGGTTACTATTAAATAAAACTACTTATGCAAGACGAGCTATCAGCAACACCCTGTTCCTCTACTTGCTGTAGTACGAGAAGTCGGTTTTGAACTTTCTAAATGTTTCCATTAAAGGTGTTTCACCATCAGATGTTTTTGCAATAAATTGTTGGTTTGTTTAACGACACCATTAGAGCACATTGTTGGTTTCTATTGCAGCAAGGGATCTTTATATGTACTTTCCCACAGACAGGAAAGCATGTACCACGGACTTTGATCTGGTGTTGTAACGAGAAAACAATCCAAATCAGTTGAATGGATCCATCGATATGAGACGATTCTGTGATGCAAGCACCTCAAGTTAGCACTTAACCGACTGAGCTAAATCCCTCCCCTGTTATGCAATATTTCTGTAAAATAATGATAGTTTATTGAATTAAATATTGTATGCACATCTATGTGCGCATTCAGATGTACCTTTGATTACATATAGCGTAGAAGGATTTTTGGTTTTTTGTACTAACACAGCTACAACATGGCAGTGCGCGTGTATCCTGATCAAGATTAGCTCTGCTCTATAGATAAAATATACGGACGTAGCCCAGTGGTAAAGTGTTTGCAAGTTGGTGTGCCCAGTGTACCACGACTCGTTTATCAAAGGTCATGGTATGCTCTACCCTGTCTGTCAGATGGTGCATATAAAGGATTCCTTGCTACTCATTGAAACAATATAGCGGGTTTCCTCTCTAAGACTATGTGTTAGAATTACCCAATGTTTGACATCCAATAGCCGATGATTAATAAATCAATGTGCTCTAGTGATGTCATTAAACTAAGTGTCATGTATGTTAGGACTTCGATCTACTGCACACTTTTAAAGTTTTATATTGTTTTGGAGTATTACTGCTTATTATCATCAATTTGTTTTTAATTGCGGGGAATAAAAACCTTCCTTTTGAGGGAGAAGTACCTTTAAGATCAGTTTCCCATGTAACATTATGATCGGCATTTAATTATGTTTATTGGTCATGAATGAGCTAAACGTTTATCTCTACAGGCATTTATTAGAACATGGTGTGTGTTTCCCCTTCATAATGAAATAGAATATGAATGCAGCAGCGAAGATTGTTATAAAACTGTTAAAACTATTATTTATATATATATTTATACGACTGATACTAGATAACAAAAAAATGCTAATGTATTCTTTCTATATGGCAAATGTATGGGATTTCTAATAAAATATGTACGTTTTCATTCAAGGACTGGTACTTAGATGTACACATTTATGCTCTGAGTTGATCTAGATGTAACAAAAATTACTATTTTAATATCTGTTACACTTATCGAATATCCTAATTTATAAGTACACAATAGGTTTTTTTATAGCAGTTTGTTTCTTCAATTCACTGTCTAGCTCCAAACAGGGCGACTCTGCAGGACTTTTGGTGAATGTAATGGGAAAGGGAATGTGGATATATAATTATGTTGACAAACATTGTTGAAGCATCCAAGGTATAATATACGTATAGCTGTTTTCACAAATATTCCCATCATACCTAAGAAAATTATTTTGTTAAAATATTTTATCTTTTTCTGGTAATGTACGTTAATCGCACATTCTGTTCCTTTATGTATGGATACTGGCATTTAAGCATTATATCATTAGCAATCTCTCTGCATCATATAGCCTGTTTGTACAATATAATGTATATGGTGTTCTTTACACACATAAAATATATACTGTGCAAATCACAATATAAATCAGAATCACACAGTAGTTTTAGAACATGATATGTAATTTATTCCAGTCGATAGTTAAAGCAGTTTCGATAGAAACTTGTAAATATAACTCACTCATAATTGCATATATTTAGGAAAGCATTAATAAAAATAACAACTCATAATAATAGTAATGTGCATATCAGTTAATTCGTTGCTTTGCGTACACATTTGATAAAAAGGAAGTACACATGAACTAATTCAGATAACGAATCCGTAAGTGGCATGTATGTTAAGACTTCGATCTACTGCACACTTTTAAAGTTTTATATTGTTTTGGTGTATTACTGCTTATTATCATCAATGTTTGGGTGTTTTTTTTGGGGGGTTGTAGGTTTTTTTGGGGAGAGGCCTTCCTTTTGAGGGCGAAGTACCTTTAAGATCAGTTCCCATTTAAAATTATGTTTATTGGTCATAAATGAGCTAAACGTTTATCTCTTCAGGCATTTATTAGAACATGATGTGTGTTTCCCCTTCGTAATGAAACAGAATATGAATGCAGCAGCTAAGATTGTTATAAAACTGTTGAAACTATTATTTATATATATTTCAGGGTTGTACTACAAGGAATCGGTACATCGCAGCTCAAGGTATTTTATGATTGATACTAGATAACACAAAATTTGTGTTGCTAATGTTTGCTTTATGTATGGCAAATGTATGGGGTTTTCTAATAAAATATGTACGTTATCATTCGAGGACTGTTACTTAGATGTACACATTTATAGTCCATGAGCCTGAGGGGTTGGTCGGTATCATCTGGGGAGACGAATGATCATAGTGATTTGTGTCAAGGCCTACATTCCTAGGGATGGAAAATGTATGATAGCATTGCAGGACTCACAGCTTTCTGTGTGTATCTACCCGTTTTGTGACCCTACCCCCATTCCCACGACAGTTATATTTTTACAGAATTGCTAAAGGGTGACTATATTAAAAGCATAGTAAAATATTTGTTAGAGCATTTAAGAATACAAAATGTGGAGTATTGGGAGATAATGGATTGTAGAATTCAGACATATTACCATTATTGAAATCCTTCGAGTATTAGGGTCTCATGTAACACCTTTTTTTGTAACATTAAAAATACAATTCACACAGTTTTATTTTTCAGTAGACATTTAACATAAAGTTTAGGCTCATCACCTCAAATATTCTCTTTAAACATTATAATTATAACAGAACTCATTTGGACATCCAGTTATTATTTGCATCCTATAAATAAAGCTTTGTTGCAGAATTTGCTGTGTAATTACAGATTTTATAACCCTACCCCTATTTCCTCAACAGTTATATTTTCACAGAATTGCTAAAGGATGACCATATTACAAGCTGGGTAAAATATTTCTTATGGCATTTAGGAAAATTAAATTTGAGAGATAATGGATTGGACAATTTAGATATATTACAAATATTGAAATCCTTGTAGGATTAGGGTCTCATATAACACTTTTTCTGTAACATTACAACATACAAAAATCTACAGTTTTATTTTTCAGTACACATTTAGCATAAAGTTTAGGTTCAGCACCTCAAATATTATCTTTAAATGTTCTAATTATAAATAAGAAGCCCATTTGGACATCCAGTTATTATTTACATCCTATAAATATAAAGGTTTGTTCCAGAATTTGCTGTGTAATTACACATTTTATAACCCTACCCCTATTTCCTCAACAGCAATAGTTACTAAATACAATACACCATAAAATATGTATTAGGATGGTCAAGGCTAAAATAAGAGAGGAGCAAGTTAGTGGAATATGAATTTCAGAAATAGAAGCAATTGTGTTAGGGTCTTATGTAACGCTTTTAATTTTTACATTACGTAGTGCAATTCCCACCATTTCTCAACAATAATTTGACTTGAAGTGTAGGTTGATATCTTCAAATGTTAGGCTGCTAAATAGTCCTCTATGTAAAGTGAATTTTACGTTATATGTTGATGAGATGCCATTCGGTATGAGTACCAGATATTTCAATATGAACCATCTCAAAGATACTTGCCTACTATCAATACATCTTTTGTCCGAGCCGAACATTTATTTCAAATTGTCAACCAGAACCACAGCATTTTAGAATAAAACTACTTTTACAACCATTACCGTAAACATGAATCAAACAGTTTGCAAAGGCATAACAACGGTTATGTTATTATTATCCTAAGAATGGAATCATTCGTAATGCTATAGACATCATATGATGGTGATTTTAAGGCTTGTACATAGGTACACGGGTATATGTATGCTGTACACGTACCTTGAAGTAAAGATATTCAGCCATATACAAATATACCATGAATCTCTAAACGTATTATGAGATTAGCTTCGTGAAAAGCAAACCACAGAAAAAAAACAGTATGGTTAAAGACTTGTACCAAATGAAATTTGACAGCCAAGCATTTTTCCAAGTTTTAGCAGTTAAACAATTTCTAGAAATATATTCAAATGTCTGTCACACAGAAGTGAAGAGTTGTCACAGTTACATACATGCATTGTTTAGCCTTTAGCAAGTACTTTATCAGTTTGGGATCGATCCCTGTCGGTGGGACCATTCGGCTACTACTGGCTCCAGCCAGTGCACCACAACTGGTAAATCAAAGGTCGTGGAATGTGCTATCCTATCTATGAGATGGTACATATAAAAGTTGTAGTATTGCAATTGTACATGTATGGGTCATTCTCACAATACCTGCTAACTACGCGTACAAGACTATATGCAAAGGAAGAATAAAAAATAATATGAAAAAAAACTTATTTATTAGAATCATTATATTCTTCCCTGCGTCTGTCCATAAAAAGATCGCATTCTTGAGCCATTTCACAGGTGTTTTGATGTTTTTGCCAGCCTAAATTCTAAAAATACGCCTGTAACAAATCACGGTCAGGTGATTTATGACCGTGAAATGTTTTAAACTACTACGGAATTTTACTTTATTTTGGGGTGTATATGATCATTCAATCATGAAGTTCAGATAATAATAATAGAATGATTAAGATGTTAGTAATAACATTTCTAGAAAACAAAATAACTAAAATATCCCATGGTGGTGTTAAAGTGAACTAAACTATCACGTGACTCTCAGTAAATTCTTGTTGCATCTATATTAAAAACAAATCAGGGTGGATTGCATTCCAAATTTTGAATGTTCTCGGCACAGATTGATCTCAACTTTTGATGTGTCTTGCGTATTTTTATTGCTGCTCAACTCCGGAACGCAGTTTTCTCGGAAAATATTACTTTCAGTTCATTTTGCTTTACAAATCGTGTCAAAAGTGGGAGATTGTTTCTTTCTTTTCTACCACGAATGAAATCAGGGTTGCCAACAGGAATGTTATGCATTAAAGTATAAAAATTGCAACTCTGGAACGTTCAACTCTGGAACTTTTGTTTCATTCCGGAGTTGCACGCTTTCGTTCTAGAGGGGAAAATTAACAAGATTTTGTCTAAGAGATACGTGTCTTCCTATTTTTCGTTACTATCAGAGTAGAGAGTGAAGCACACGGTAGTGTTTTTCCATAGCGTTGTTGGGTGGTGGTAAAGAGTGTGGCAAAATTTCAACTCCGGAATTTTACAATTCAACTCCGGAATGAATTAAAAACAGAAAATCTCGATAAAATCAGTAGAGAACAATAACAATAACTGTTGTGATTTTCACCTATTTTCTAATAATAAAATTCTAATTTCATTTTATCCTTCCTTCAAACATCGATTTATTAATTCATGCCTGTAGCCCTCCCTCTGTTGATATGTATTACACATAGTCCTTTCTAGCCCTCCCCCTGTTGATATGTATTACACTCAGTCCTTTCTAGCCCTCCCCATGTTGATATCTATTACACACAGTCCTTTCTAGCCCTCCCCATGTTGATATG
>JAECMU010040127.1:0-23041 GCA_016106625.1 Dracogyra subfuscus
GCCCAATGCTATTTTGACTCGCCATGTGTGATCAGGCAACCGTAAAAAGTGCACACTGTGATACAATCTTGATTGACATATGTTTTTGATACTTAGTTTGTAGCTTCATGTATCGCAAGATATTACATCACTATTGACCTGAAGATAAACAATGAAGTGTCCTTTTTTTTGTTTATCATTATTGAATGACTTTTAAATATGTGTTTTGTAACAAGTACAAAGACATTAATGGGATCATTATTTCTGGTTTTAAAGGTAGAGTCAACTCAAACAAGAGTCTTATGTGTTGGAAAGATGCATACCCAGACCACCAACACATACTGATACTTTAACAAATGAAAAACGCGTTATTTTAGAATTAATAAAAAAACCCATGATTATTCCTGCTAATTGGGGGCAGCCGTTTTGTTTTTGTGACGTCCGGTGGTATAGCTTGGGGTAAATTGATGTCGGCTCTGTTCAACTTCTCCATTATTCACAGTGTAAACAAACGCTCTAATTTACGACAAGGCACTTCCATGTCCATTCCCAGGTTCCTCTAAAGTATAATGCGTAACACTGCGTCACACACTGGTGCATGATTAGACTAATATTTGTTATTATATAACAGGCTATCATTTGTCACTGATATCAGTGATAATACGTAAATAAGCAGATTTGTTTGCCACGAATCAAGTACTAAAAATCAGCCCAAAACATTTGTAGGCATACTAGTAGTATGCCTGCATTAATAACCTTCCTGTAATTGTCAAGTTTGCGGGTTTTAATTTCTGAACATCTACAGGTCATGATGTAACCGATTTGCGGTGCGCGTAAATTTAATTTTGCATGACCGACACGCGAACAGAACGGCGGTTCGCGTGAAATATTGTGCCCTGATGCAATCAATGTGTCATTGATAAGGACTACTGGCATCAGTTAAAACTATATGTATCTTGGTCTGGGTATTTGCTAAGGCAAAAATTACTTATAAAAATTTACTTTATTAAAATATATTTCGCATTGGACGTTCCGTTGAAGTTTATCATGATGGTCTACTTTCAACTAGAAGTTTGCTAGGTGGTGTGTGGTTATGTGCGTGACAGTGTGAGGATTACTTCGCATTCAAGCTTTGTAAGACATGCCTGTCCGCTCATCAGTGCACCTCTATTTTTTGCTAGCTAGAACACTGTGCCATATATGCGGCCTGGCATTGTCCTGCTGAAAGAGTTCTCTCTGTCGGTCCAAAATTAGAAGCATGTAACGGCCTTGTACGAACACAAATTCACTTTTGCTGGTTTGTGTTATGGCTCCCTACATAATGACACACAATGCCCACCGAATCTGTCAACTTGGACGACGCAGTTGTTGGTAAAATGTTCATTGCAGTGTTTGTAAACACGTTGTCATCCATCTCGTCACTGTAGAAGGAAATGTGAAACTTTGCTAAACCATGCTCGCCGCCAGTTTCCCCGATTTTCTGCAATTGTCGTACAACATGCATTAAATTTGTTTTAGGGTGCATTCCATTCCAGGAACATTAACAAACATTCAGCAATATTGTAAAAACAACAACTATATTTTGTAAAATCAAACACTTATTCTTTCCCTATCACCTATGCATTTCGTTTTTGACAGAGTATATTCTGGTTATGACAGGTTTTTTCCCCAGCACAGATGCATGCACACTCACACACACAATAAAACAAATCTGCACACTACAATATTTAGTAATTTATATATTTTTACAACTTTAGCATCCATGTGATAAACATTGATATACAGTATCTACTGTCCGAACCAAAATGTTAACAACTACAAAAAATTACTCTCCTACCTTTACATTCCCCCAAATTTTGTCCACACGCAAGTTGTTAAAAAACCATTAAGTGACACAGCTTTTACATATGAGACTTCAGTAGTCACTTTAATGATGTCTCTAGTATTGACTTTGCATAGGGGATAAATACATGCAATTTTTAGCCGGCTGCCATTTTGCTTTTTTATGGAATATTCTTCAAGAGGTGTGAAAGTCTCCAAAGTATTTGATATAATTAATATAAAATCAATGACCTTTAGTGGTATATTTAAACAAACAAAAAATAATTTTAATTAATATGATGTCATCACGTTTGCTTTTATATGATAGCATGTTATGACATTGCTAGATTAAGTCATATCCTTTCACCCCTTTTGGAGAATATTCCATAAAAAGTCAAAATGGCAGCCGGCACAAAATTACATGCTTTTTACCCTATGCAATCTCAGCAAAGTCGATATTGTTGACAGGGTTATCATGTAGTATGTGGAATCTGTGTCATTGCAATGGTTTTCCCTAGATTTTTGTATGGAAAAAATGTAACAGAAAATAAAGGTAGGAGAGCAATTTTTGGCAGTTGTTAACATTTGTGTTCAGACAGTAGATTAGGTGTAGTTTATGTTTGAGATATAACAACCACTGGGGTGTTGGTAATGTATACAGACTCCTGGAAAAAATGCCAAAAAAAGTCCTCGAAAATAAATCAAAATGATGCTTAACAAAATGGAAAATTAAAATGTTTGAAATGTATGATTAGCTGACTTTCATGTGTTTGGCTGGTTCACTGTTAAAATGTTGAGCTGAAATTTTGTGTATTGTTTTATCATGTAGTGTGATGTACTGTACTAATTTTTCACAGTTATGCAGGGCATAAAATTTGGCACGAACGATTTTGTCGTTCGTCTGTCGGTTATGCAAAACCAATATCGGCACGAACGACAGATCGTTCGTGCAGAAACTCTAATCGTTCGTCAGAAAATCCCAAAAGACGTAATTAGGCTAATATCACTATTTTGGGATGAAAAACAAAAATAAAAGAAAGGGCCTAGCATTGCAGGTGTCAAAAATATACATTGTAATAATGTATTTGTTTGAAATAGAAATAACGCAAAAAGGGATACAGTTAGTGAAAAAACTTTCCAAAAGTGGTGGTTTTCTGACGTTTTTGCCAAAAGTTATATGCAAAATATGCACGGACAATTTTGTAGCTATACGGAGTGATGCTAAATTAAGAGAAATGAAGGGATCAGCTATGGACAACGTTAAAAACTTTGTTGATGGGGTGTCGTTTGTCCATAAAGGTAACCTTGAACGGCATGTGAAATCTGACGGACTACACGACTGCAATCTATCGTTTCTCTCTATTAAGCGAAGTAATTTAATTTTTGACGTGACCCCGTGATATTACCCATAAAGCACTTGCTAAGCTGAAACATGTGGGTTATATCATGACCTAGATTCCTGTTATAGGAATTACTAGTAATTGCCTCTGGGACATTTCGAAATCACAGTGAAATGCATAATATTTCAATTTTGGTCTATGCATTTTTATTTCGGCCTTCTTTTCGACACCTTTGTAGTTACGTAGAAATAATTATATTCATTAATTCTGAAACGACATGCATTGCAACGGAAACAAACACAACCCTTGCTAAATCAGTTTATTAGAATATGACAATTGACATGCAGAGCCAAGAAAATAGTATGTTTAATAAGGGACTTTAAAATTCCGAAGTGGAAATTATAACGTAATAAAACGTGAGCTGCAGCATCGATTGGATAGATGGAGAATTCGCTGAACTTCGGTTCTTTCCGTTCACACTGGGAAGCTTAATGTTTCCGGGGGAAATCCCATTTTCATTCAGATTTTTGCTTGGCGCTAACAAGTACTCCCCTGTAAAAGAAACGATGATATGTGCTGAAATATAAACGGCAGCCTTCTAGTTAGTCCTGCATACCAGAAATAATTATATTTTGGTATTTTCGTTTGATTACCGTTGCACTTTTAATCTTTTCAGTTATATAATATTATGAACAACTGGAGAAAATCGTTCGTGCAAACACTAAAACCACACGAACGACATATCGTTCATCTGAAAAAGTCAAATTTTATGCCCTGGTTATGGCCCTTGAATTTAGGAGATAAGTAAATTTGTTGAGCCCAGTAGGGGACATGTATTGCTTTAGAAGTAATCTCAGAATTCTGTTAAGTCCAATAAAAAAACAGTGAGATGGAAATTGATTATACTGTGATATATAGTTAACCTGACAGTCATGTGTCTTTGAGTGCAACACCTGTAAATGACTTTTAGTCGAAAAAAGATGTTAAAATTTGCTTAAGTCTTGTTTTTGAGGATATGTAAGAAATAGAATAATACATTTGTGTCTGTTACCATTTATCTCACAACTCGTTTAAAAATGTTTTAAAATCACTTTCATTTATTAAATACATTTTAAAATAACTCTGAGATAAATAGTATCTAATGGCCACTCATGTATTATTGTTTATGTATATATGTGTATTCTAACAAATATAATTTTTTTTTATGTGAAATACATTGTAATTTGTAGCAGGTAAAATACCACTCATTTGTCTGCAAATTGCAATTCTTGTATTTATTGTTCATAAATATTTTCATTGGTATTTACAAAATACTTATATTTATATTGTTATTATGTACGTAGTATACACTTCTATAATTAGACTATGTACCTAGATCACTTTTATATGTATTTGTGTGTTGTCAGAATAAGAGTATATCTCATCTAGGACTTTGGAGTACTGTAAACAATTGAATATATTAATCATTACAAAGTAAATAATAATCATAATACTTTATTTGGATGAAAAGTATAAATTGACAACTTATGCATACACTACATGTATGTACAATCATAGACATATTGGCACGAATTGCACGAACAACTATTTCATTTGCACATTGCGTTTTTCAAAGTTATATGGCACAATCAATTTGCAGTTAGCATACTTATAGCACTTTTTAATATAGTATTCTGATAAAAAACACCTATATTATACATGCAGTCATTTGTTATATATATCATGTCAGTTGTATTTCATTTACCACCTCCCGCCTGCTACCGACCACGGTTGGGTTGCTGGTGTTATCTTGCACCGGCCTGTACATGTGGTACTTCCTCCTTCCTACCCCCCCACCTTTTCTATCCTGGACAGATAAACCGGCGAAGTCGGTGCCTGTGCCCAAGACAGGTGTGCACTTCAATAGCTTGCTCCAACTGTGCACGTTAAATAGTCCTTTCTTTCTTCCATTTCATTTGTTCTTATTAATTATTTAATCATGTCCGTTAAAACTTCAAATGGTCTTCTGAATAAGATCAACATTATTTCTTTAAAATAAAATAATGAGCTGTGTCAACGTAACTAAACAATGGGTTACACAAAATATGATGTGGCCACTTTTTAGATTTTTCTGAAAAATTAATTTATGCATGTCTGAAATATTGAGTTATTTACAGTAGCTTCAAAGCACATACATCACAGTTGGTTCTTGGTAGTATAGATTTATAAATGAATCTGTTCTAAGTTGTAATTTTCGACCAATTGCAGGTGTCTAATCAGAGTGGTTGATGAGTGTCCAGAAATATCGTTGACTATAGAATTGAGATATTAAAGTATACTTGTGTCATAAATATCACATTCACATAATGGAGACCGATGACGGCAATGATAATGCTACACGTACGTGTAACATTGGGTCTGGTAAGCAAATACATGTGTAAAACTTTGTCTCGTTTATTTCAGTGGGTTTATTTGTTTTCTTGATGCTGGTGTTTTTGTTTAGTTTTGTTGTTTGTTTGATTGTTTAGGTTTTATTTTCTCAGTACCTTTTATAATGTAAGTATTAAGACCATGTCAAGTTGCTACGAGGTGCGATCAGAAAGTTCTGATACTATGCCTCTAAAACAAAACAAAACGTGCCCAATCTAATTTTGGCTGCTGTCTCCTTCGAAGTAGCCATCTTGTGCAGTGATACACCCCTCTCAGCACTTCTGCCACGCATGGAATGCCCCCTGGAAGTCGGATTCTTTAAGGGAGTCAAAAACCATATATATGCGACTTTCCCTATATTGCTTTCACTGTGTCAAAAGGGTTACCCTTCAGATTGAACTTCAATCTTGGAGATGAGAAAGAAGCTGCAGGGAGCCAATCCAGCGAGATGGGAAGTGGGTGGTTGGGGCACAAAATTGGTTTTCAGGTAGTACTAAACCAAATAACTTCCGATTGGGTCAAAGTGAGGTACACTAAACTTTTGATAGAGAAGTGAACACCACAAGTCCTATGATTGTGAGTGTATTGGTTGTAATGATAATAATTTCATCTGGGTAACACAAATATGGTACCAATGTGTTAAGTGCCTTGTGTTTTAAACATGTATGGGGTAGCTGTAAAAAAAAAAGAATACTCAAATTTTGTGCAGAACTAGGGTAGTTACAGACGCTACCGATACCCGTTATCTCAGAAACAAGCCGCTTGACTCCCATTTTTTTTTGGTTCACTTGAAGTGTGAGGGTTGGTAGTATTTATATCCGTGACGTTTATGTTGATTGATACGTTGCAGGTAGAAATTATAGCGACATGTTATTATTTTTGTCTATGGGATTTGATTTGGTAGTATACACCCAATAATGCTCTGTGAGGGGGTGCATTGTCATGATGGAGCACCCAATTGCCATGGTGCTATAGTTGAAGTTTTTTGCATTGAATGTCCTCCCTCAAATACATTACGTTGTTAGAACATGGCATTGATAGTATGACCCTGGGTGGCGAATTCACAATGCACAATCCCGTGAATGTCAAAGAAAATGACGAGCATGCTCTTGGTCGCATTTCTGGTCTTGGAGAATGCAGTCTCTTCCACTATGAAGACTGCCATTTGGTCTCTGGGTCGTAGCCATAGAACCAAGTCTCATCGCTGGTGATGATCCTCAACATGAAAGTTAAGTCATCCTGGGCCTGTTGACCGAGTTCCTTGCACACATCGACATGGTGCTGCTTTTGTTCGGGTTTCAGAAGCCTGGGCGTGAACTTGGCAGCAACGCTGTGCATGTTCAAACAGATGTGAGGATTGCGTGAATTATTCCAAATAACGTATTGATGATGTTAACAACTTCCTAGATAGTGATCTGACGATCCTGATGCACAATTTGTTCAATTTCTTCGACATTTTTGGGTGTTGTGCCTGTCGAGGATTACCCTGACCTCTCTTCATCCTCCAATGACATTCTGCCCCTCTTAAAGCGAGAATGTCACTCAAAACACCTCGCCCAACTCATTGTTGAGTTTGATACAGAATTTGATGTTTGCTCTTTGCTCAAGTTTCAGGTCCATATTTAAATTGCAAATAAGCAAGTACACCTGGTCACAAAAATGTGTGTAACACACATCCCGATGTGGAACGTGCGATGTCACGTGGCATACTGAATAATGAAAGTCACTGCTCGTTCCTGCTGCATGTACATGACCTTGTCACACTCCGTTCACAACAGGAACAGTTTCAGAACTTTTTGATCACATTTCATATTCAAAAGCTACAGTGTACATGTGTTATGTGTGTGTATTATATATGCAGCAAAGAATCGGATTATGACTGTCATTTGTATTAAAAAAACAAGTAATTAATTTGTACTCCAATACTGGTTTTAAAACTAATTGTGTAATCATGTGTAATCACGTGGTATACAGATATTATTTAGGTGTTTTTTCCATGCAACCTTGTATTATGATGTATTTTTTTAATATGATCATGTCTTTTAATCATAATTAACCATTAGAATGATGATTGAAAAGGAAAATTCTGAAGTAAAGCATGTTTATTTAATTTTTAACGTTTTGTACTTACAGTTTCTGCAACCGGTGCACCACTGAAGGGTTATCCTGTGCAGATAGTGGTTGCTAAGGATGACCACACATTCGAGTTGAATGAAGAACAGTTAGAGGAGGTCCTACATCACCCACGCATTCATGACAAAAAGGTTGTCGTCGTCTCAGTAGCTGGGGCGTTCCGGAAAGGGAAGTCTTTTCTTCTAGATTTCTTCCTTCGATATCTTTTTGCAAATGTAAGTATTCATTTTTATGTGAAATTTGCCTTTATGATATATGGAACCAGAACATTACAACTGGTGCAATGTGTATCAAAGGCTATCCTATCTGTGGGGAAAGTGCACTTTAATAAATCTCTTGTTGCTAATAATTTAGTTTAGCAGGATTTCTCCAGAAACAAAGTGTAAGAATTATGAAATGTTTGTGCTCTGGCCCCGTGCTTATAAACCTTAAAGTCTAGGCTTTAATAAAATCCAGACTTTAACGTCATGGCAGCGCCATTCAAATAGCATTACGTTAAAATCTGGACTTTCAGGTTTTATAAGCACGAGCCCAGGTGTTGTTGGTGAACATTACAAACGTTACAGTATGTACCAGGGCTTCTAGAAGTTTTATAAAATCTACTAGCCATGGAATCAGTGATTTAACAAATGTACTAGCCACAGTTAAAAATTCACTAGCCCTACTTTGCTTTATGTTAATACAATTTTACTAAATGATAGTAATAATGAGCTATATCACCTAAAGAGGGAGATAAAGTTAAAAACTCTAACATTGGGGATGGCAGGATATTGATATTTACAAAATGGACAAAACTGCAGCATTTTTACACACAACAATCACTAGCCCAACATTGAATATCACTAGCCAGTGGAGTGGGGCTACCATAATAGCCCTCGAAATTTGAGGCGCAATCAGCAGTGCCGTTGCAAAACTGATTTGCGACAGCATTTCATTCCCATCTCAAATCTGAGGTTTTTTAAATGAATTAATATGTGTTCTTGACCAAATGTAATATCTGCATGCAAGAATGGAAAGTGTTGCTTTCTGTGTTTCTGCCAGAAAGAAATTTTTGGATATGGTGCTTATGGAATTAAATGCATCCCTAGATATGCAAAATATTTTGTTTTACTCTCTGGAAGTCACCCTTATTTGTTCAAAATGCAGGTATAAACAGCAAGTGGCAGGTGTTATTATTTACTTCAAAATCAGTGTGCATGGCGACACCTTTCATAGTCCAATAAAGCTTGTATGTAATTACAGCTTGTATTAATTTACTATGTAGACATGTTTCAGGTATCATTTGTACAGTATTGATTTATAAACTAGTCAGTGCACAGGTGACTCATTTGTCTCTGCATGTATAATGATTTACAATCATGCTACGAAATTCATTCTTGTGTATGTTATTACTATGTCTAAATATTACAACAGTGTATGTATTATTACTTGTTAAGTTCTGTCACTGCTTTCATTTGTTAACTAATTAACTCATAACCGGGTTATTTATGAGGTGAGGGTGTAGTCTATGCTGAACTCCTGGATACAGTATCGTAAAAACTATTGTAAGATACGTTACAACAATGCATGCCATAGCCTACAGCGGTTTTATGACATCGTTAAGTTCTCTAAGATATGTTAGAAAATCTGGGCCCTAGTTTAAAAAGATTTAAATCGTCTTCATTTTTACTGAACACTAGTTAAAAAGATCTAAACTAGATCTCTCTTAGAAAACTAGAGATTTAAAGGGACAGACCCTAGTTTCACCATGTGAGAATTAATACTAAATTTAGTTAATCTACAAACCTGTAACACATGGTTGAAGTTACAATTGAGTGAAACACGAGTCTGTGACTTTGAAATGGTGAAATACATTCAAAAATAGACTAAAAACTTGACTCCATAACTGTTACTTCTCAGACGCACATGCGTACCAAAAACACTATGAATGTACAGAAATTGATAATCTAAATCATAAAATCTAAGTAAAGTATGATTTCGATTATTAAAAATGGCTATAATAGTAAAACATCTGTCTTAGTGTTTAAAAACTAGGGTATGTCCCTTTGAAATAGTTTTACATAACATTTCATGTTTTTCTTTACAAGTCATTGTCTTTCTACAGGGTTCACCCGACTGGATGGGGGATGACAATTCCCCCCTGGAGGGTTTCACCTGGCGGGGAGGGTCAGAACGAGATACCACTGGCATCCTGTTGTGGAGTGAACCTTTTGTCTGGCAAATACCATCTGGAGAAGAGGTGACAGATTTTTAGAAATACAGATATCTTCCATTTTCATTTGATTTAATAAAAAATTCATTAGGTGTATCTTTTAAATATTTTTATTGGTGTAATTTGTAGGAAATTTTCTTGCAACATGATTTTGCTTTTCGAATACAGAAGTCTGAAGAATACATTCAGTTAGGATATTGTTCAATGGGAATGTTCTACTGTTAACATATTTGTTGTAATTCTAGAAAGCAATGTTAATGTGTTTATTAATTCTGTTATACAGATAAACATTGATTCATGTGTAGTCAAGTACTGTAATATAAATGTGTTTATTGTATTGTAAACTAAGCAGTCAATCTCTTGTTGGTCTCACAGGTAGCCATACTTCTGATGGACACACAGGGGGCTTTCGACAGCGAGTCCACCGTCAGAGATTGCGCCACGGTCTTTGCTCTCAGCACAATGATCAGTTCTGTTCAGGTATGGGTGTACGCTAGCAATATTTCTAATGTTTCTTGCATAGGCGTTGTTTTCTTTTTAAGATATAATAAATTCTTTTAAAAGAAAATATGACACCTGAAATGTTAATCTTATTTTTTGTTGCATTGTCATTTGATGTATCCATTATATATTGCCATTTGGTTTTTTAGTGGAAAAACAAATACTTTGAGTCTGGGTTATTGGTGGATTTTGGAAACTTATGGGTTAAACCTAGGTTAAACCCTGGGTCATGTTTACTGTGCATTTCACATGTCTGGTTTTTATTAACCCTAGTTTGACACTGGATTACAATTGTATTGTTTTTTTAAACCTGCTCTTGAGGTGGTATTGCGCTGGGTTCGCTCAAAGTAACTTTTCTTGATGAATAATTTTAGCATCATTATTGCAGAGCCATGAAATGTTAATGTATTTTTAGAGACCATTTTAACCCACTACAGTACCAGGGGTGTTGGGGGGGGGGGATCACCCCCACCCTTTTTTAGACAAGGTGCTCTTTGTTTTTTTTTCTCTTTGTTTTCTTTTTTGTTTTACCACAATTATAATTAGATCCACCCCTTAACACATCGTGGCAAATGAACAAGAAAGCGCCTAAAATTTATTTATGTACTAAATGAAATAATTTTTAGTTGTCACAAGCGTTAGTGAGTGTTTGTTTCATCTTAATAGAAGGTAAAAAAACAAACGAGATGGCCTACAGTTTTAAACATTTGACAAAAAGTTTTCTTGGTGCCCTCAGGCATATGGGTATTTAAAAAAAGAATTTGGGAGGTAGGGGTCGTTGCAGGCTAATGTTTGCCTGAATTAAAGTGCAATTCCCAATTCTGGGTGACAATGTTTATTGATATTATTACCAACAGCTATGTAGGGTTCTGTATCCATTTTACACCAGATTATAACTAATATTGTGAGTAAAATGATGGAAATACATGGTGAAAGGTTTTTAGGCCTGGTCATTTTGTCCAAACATTTCCATCATGTTTGCCCGAATACAAAGGTTTTCCCCAGACTGTTTGGAGTAGGAGATAGCTGATCTGCCATCTGGTATGCGAATCCTAACAAATACTGTCAACAAGTTTCAACTACAAGGTGATGACGAGTAAGCTATCCCTCGCTTATGTCCCTTTTCAAATCTGCAGGTAACCCATGCAAGAATCATGGTTTTTTTAAACACAGATAAAACACACACGTGAAATGCACCAAGGTAGGTTTCGTCAAGTTTTTCTGCAACTTACGTAAACCAGTGTTAAACTTAGGTTTTGATATAACCCGGTGTTACGAAACCCAGACATATGAAATAGGCCCTTAAGTTTTTTGTTGTTGTAAAAGTTAAGTGACTTGTCTGCATTTTAAATAGATGCATATCTTAACAAAAGAAGATATCTCAACTTTGCTAATTTGGAACCATGTTTGACATTGAGCTTTATGTTTGAACAGGTTTATAATTTAACACAGAATATACAGGAAGATGATCTTCAGCATTTACAGGTTAGTAACACATTGACTTCTATATAAAGTTTTAAAATGTACTTACCTTGATTTTATGTATTGTATTATACTTATCACCCACAGCTCCTTACACTGTGGTTTTACATAAATATATGTAAATAATATTTTCATATACTTACCATTTGTGACACCCAATAGCCAATGTATATTTTTGTACTGGGGTTTTGTTAAACATTCATTCATTCATTTTACAGGTTAGTATTGTCTTTATTAATCATCAGGGGCGGGATGTAGCTCAGTGGTGAAACGCAGTCGGTTTGGCTTATTTCTCATTTCAGCCATTGCACCATGACTGGTATATCAAAGGTTGTGCTATGTGTTATCCTGTCAGCACATAAAATATCCCTTGCAACTAATCAATTTTTTTTAGTGTATTTCCTCTCTAAGACCATATGTCATAATTATTGAATGTTTGACATCCATTAGCTGATGATTAATAAATCAATGTGCTCTAGTGGTGTCGTTAAACAAAACAAACTTCTTTTTTTATTATTAATCATCATTACAAATAATAATTATAAAAAGTAGTTAATGAGTAGGTGTCTGTAAAACACGTTATTGTGATATTGAAGTTTCTCTCATGTTGAATGTAATTATTTTTTTAAGATACTCGGGGCTTGCACTGGATAGAACTTTCCTTTAGCCAATTTTCTTATATGTAGAGCATTTCCTTGAAAGCTATTCTAATGTGGTTAATTTAAAGAAAAAATGATTAGCAAAATGATAAATATTGTAGCCACTTTGTATAAAAATTAGCAATTTGCTAATTTGGCAGTGGACTGGGTGAATTACTAAGCACTGAAGTGCAACTGCTTTTCCATCTAGCAAATGGAGAGAGCAAGTCAGTTAACAGAAGGTAATTCAGAATAAGGAAACTGATATAAAAGGTAGCTGAATTTGAGAATAATGTAATTTTTAGTTTTTTGTTTTCAAGATTTGCCCATCTTTGAATTAAGAGATTTGTGGGTGTTATTGTCTATTTGATCCTGCAAATGTCATTTTTGAGGTCAAAAATGAAACATTTGTGGGCACACCCACAAATCTAAAAACTCCATATGGTTGTCCATTGTAAACTGAACTGTTTTTCCATGGAACTAATTGTATACTTGGTAATTAAAAAAAAAAATACCTGGCTACAATCTAACTGTAGCCCCTTGAATCATCAACTTTGCCTGTTCCAGTTACTAATGACATCATTTTCTAATGACGTCCTCAGCTTACCAGGTCTTATTGTGTATTTGATCCTGTAAAAATAATGTTGTAACCAATCACAATACAGAACACACTCGCAGTCAGTTTACAATATCTTGGGAACAAGTACTTGAAGCCAACATTATCAAATCCACCATTATGCAATTTACAATTACGTGAAACCACACAGTAATTCTCGTGTAGTAATTGTAAAAGAAATTAAATTAAGAATTATATTTCATTTTGTTTCTGCTTTTGTTTTCATGCATGTTGACGTCATCTGATCATTCTTTCTTACAGTTGTTTACAGAGTATGGCAGGTTAGCCCTAGAAGACAATGACAATGTCTCTAAACCATTCCAGGTTGGTAAATAGATCTACATCAATATAAAAATTCTATAATCCGTAATAAAACAGTGTAAACATCTGCAAAGAATCATGTCCATACATTATTTTTAAAAATGTAATTACATATATGAACATAAATAAAATCGTTTTTAAAAAGGACATCCAAAAAATGAAATGTTATGGTTATACCATTGAAACAGTATATGGAACTGGTAAACAAAAACTATCAATACAGTTTATCACAAACAAAATATTTGAGAAATAAATTAAATATTATTATATTGACTTTTAAAACATTACAGATTTAATTTCAAAATTTAACGAGAGAGAGAGTGCTGTATTCACCGCTTAAGGAAGACATGCAGGATAGATGATTAACAATAAATCTTGTGGGATGTTTATTTGTGAATCTATAAGATTTAGCCTAGTGCTAAAAAGTATATAGTTTTGTTTAGAACAATTGTATTAGTTGGATATACATTGCAATAACACTCACAAAAAACACCAAAATATGTTTTCTTCGAACATACATGTACATATTTGAAGAAAAGATTTTCGCTTATGTTTTATCAGAGTCTCTGGTTTTTGGTGCGAGACTGGAGTTTCCCGTATGAAGCATCTTATGGAGTTGCAGGTGGCAAAAAGATTCTTATGAGAAGACTACAGGTAGGTGTACTTAAAAGGATAATGAAGGTAATTCTGAGTTCTGATTTTATACATAATAAATCCAATTTTATAAATGTTTTAAACTAATAATATAAAGTTTGAAATGTTAAAATTAATGCAATGTGTGTGTGTGTGTGAGTGAGTGAGTGAGTGAGTGAGTGAGTGAGTGAGTGAGTGAGTGAGTGAGTGAGTGAGTGAGTGTCTCTGTTTGAGAGAGAGACAGAGTGGATGTGAGAAGAGACAGAGTGGATGTAAGATGATTACATTATTTGGAAATAGGTAAAAGCCAGCAATGGTTATGTTATTTTCATTTGTGACACTGTTGATGGATACAAAACATATCCTTGCATTTATAAATACTGGTATGACTGACTCTTCTTTTCTTTAGATCTCTAACCGACAACATCCTGAGCTGCAGCAGTTACGGAGACACATCAGTTCATGTTTTGATTCCATCAACTGCTTTCTCCTTCCACACCCCGGCCTTAAGGTTGCTACCAACCCACACTTTGATGGTAGATTACGAGGTACTGAATTCTGTCTTGTCTCAGGCAAAGTGCATTAATTAATCAATGTGCTGTCTTGGTGTAGTTAAACAAAGCAAACTTTAATTCTGAATTTTGTAATATAATGTTCAAAATAAGTAGGGGATATTCAAATATAACACAATATAACTGATGTATTAATTTTTATTGCAATAATAATTAATGGTAAAAAACAAGCACTCGTGTGACAAAGGATTGGCATTAAAGATTATAGCCAGGATAGTGATGATGGTCTGATGATGATGCCAAAAGGCAACAGTGGTGGTGCTGATCAATTTGACATTTTCAATATTTGCACTAGTAATGGGTAAAACTACCACAGTTTGCTAAGCATGCATGCATCTGACATGGCATGCTCCTGATCAAACATCCAATAACATTTTAGGGGATCCTGTCCCATTCCTCTTGGAGAGTGGTGCCTAATTCAGCCAAGTTGGTTAGCTGACGTTGACATTCTCCGAGATGATGTCCTACATGAGCTCAGTGGATGAAATGTTTGGGCTGGCCATGGTATATTCTGTTGCTAAAGATAAGCAATCACCAGTAAACTATGGTGAGCACGGGCAATGTTGTCCTGAAAACATTGAAGGGTCCTCCAGCCTGATGTGTTACGGGCAAAATGATCGGTGCAAGGATGTAGTCACAGAAGTATTTCCCAGTGACTCCTGTGAACAGTATGCTGCTGGGTTCTGACACTTGTGGTGATGCCACCCAACACCATAACATACCCTCCTCCTCCAAAATCGGTCTTGACGACAAACATTGACATTGGCATAGTGTTCATTGAGACATCGTCTAGTGTGAATCTGGACTCGTCTGAAAACATTACCAGAGTCCAGTGCCTGTTAGCCCAATGTCTGCAATGTGTACACTATTTACGTCTGGCAGCAATGTGTCTCCTAGTCAGATGTATGGTAACATAGGGTCGATATGCGTGGATGTTACTTCTGTGTATTCTGTTACAAATAGTCTGTCCAGACTGTAACACCAGTTGTAATAAGAAGTTCACTTGCGATTTGATTGGATAATTTGCCTTGATTCCTCAACGTATACGTCCTAATGAAGCAATCCTGAACTGGACATTTCTGCTTTGTCAGTATCAGGCCCACAATTCGCTGGGTGCTGACTTGGAGCATGCCTACAGCCCTGTGACATTCCTAATGTTGGAGACATCACATTGTTGTAAAGAATGTGATGGCAACTTGAGCAAGGTTATGATTTAGTGTTCCAGTAACAAACAAGAACAAATATTGCCACATGTGCACACAAGTACACACAAACTAAGTGTTCAGTTTCAAATCATACCCTTCGCACATGCAACATTACATGCTTCGCAATCCAAATAATTGGTGTGTAATTTCATGCTCTTTGAATGGAAACATTAATGCACAATGTGCACTTATTTTGAGTTTTATATCTCATTTCATTCTATGATTATTGATATTTGAAATGGAATGTCCCCTACTTATTTTTAACAGTATAATACAAGTACATTTTAGCTTAGCTTGATTATGATGAGACGTAGGAATGATCAGACTAATATGCAAAGGAATATCATTAGTATTGTACCTTTTACTTGAAAAGATACTTAATTCTTGTCTTCAAGGATGACAGTATAATTTCTGAAAGCATATTCTCTCTTTTTGTAAATTTATATACATATTTTAATTATTTCAGCTATGTAAATAAAATAAGTAAATGTAGAGTCTGTAAACCATAAATAAAAAAAATACATAAGTTGTTGGAAGTTTTTTTTTGCATTATATTTTAAAGTTGTTCATGTAATGGCAGATGAATAATGAAGTATATAAATCATGACTACTTCACATTAGTCAAGTATCGCACTTGTCATAACTGGAGCGGAATGTAGCCTAGTGGTATAAATCATGACTACTTCACATTAGTCAAGTATCGTACTTGTCATAACTGGAGCGGAATGTAGCCTAGTGGTATAAATCATGACTACTTCACATTAGTCAAGTATCGCACTTGTCATAATTGGAGCGGAATGTAGCCTAGTGGTAGAGTACTTGATGGTGGTCGGTTCAGGGGTTGAACCATGTTAGTGGGCCCATTGGGATATTTCTCATTCCAGCCAGTGCACTACAACTGGTATAGCAAAGACCATGGTATGTGCTATCTAGCCTATGGGATAGTGCATATAAAGATTCCTTGCTACTAATGGAAAAATATAGCGGGTTTCCTCTTGAGACTATATGTCAAAATTACCAAATGTTTCACATTCAGTAGTTGATGATTAATAAATTAATATGCTCTAGTGTTGTCATTAAACAAAACAACTTTACTTTGGCATAACTGATATTACTTTCTTTTTATACCACCGTCTTTGACAGGTCGTATTATAGAATGGCACTGTTCGTTCATTCGTATGTATTTCTGTCCATGAACTTTTGTTTCTGGAGCATATCTTTTTTATCAGTTCATATTGGATCATCATTATCGTCTAGTGTAAGTGTCAGGTCTGGGTCGAGTTTGACCCTTAAGTACTTGAGTCAAATATTTTGGACTCATGGAGACCCTTGTTACTTTAGAGTAGACTAAACGAGAGATTAAAAGCACAAAGACTAAAACTGTAGTTGAAATTATATTTCAGATATTGAAGACGACTTCAAAGATCAACTTAAAATCTTAGTGCCTTTACTCCTGTCCAGATCCAATCTTATTCTCAAAGAAATAAATGGCACACAGATCACCTGCAGTGATTTGGTGGAATATTTTAAGGTATTGTATTTGTATTAAAGAATAAAATTATGGTATTATAGGATATATAGCTTGTTAACTTTTTCTAGGAAGAATAATATCTCTTTATTTATATACTTTGTGGCGAAATTCCACCAATCGGCACTCCCTCTGATCATTGTTGAGTCGTGGCATTGTTTGACATTGCCTTATCCAACAATCAATCTGAGTCTCTTATGTGTCCAACATATGCAGTTTGTACATACAAAGTATTGTGAACATACTGCACACATTTTCAGTTTTACACCAGATTTTTTAGTTTTTACATTTTGTGATAATTGCATGAAAAGATCCTCTCTATAAATTCGGAAACCCACGTTGACACACTTTAATACATATTAGCATGTTATAGTAATATATTCATAGATATACATTAGATAATTTGTTTAGCATCACATTAAAACCAAATTGCATTTTCAAAGTGTGTATATCTACAGATAAACTTCAATAACACAATCTTGAAGGGGACGAGAAAATAGTTTAAGTTTCAGAGAGTTCTAGTTTTCGAAATTAATTTAAAAGAGTTTAAATTTGAAACTGCATTGCAGATGGATGATTTGCTTAATATTGTAAGAAGGATGCGCTTCACTGCATACCTCTCAATTCTGAAAACTATGCATCCCCAGTTGAAAGGCAAAAACAATTTGATCAATCCACACTCATCAAGTTTTAGAGTTGCATAATCTATTAAATTTTCATGGCGGAACCATAAAATTAGGTAGAGAGATCGAGTGTTCGAAGTCTGCGTTTTCAAAGGCCATTGGTATAGCAATTTAGGTCAAGATGTGGAGTTAGCGGGCAGCATAGCCCAGTGGTACAGTGCCTGCCTGACGTGCTGTCGGTCTAGGATCGATCCCCATCAGCTAACCACTGGGGTTTTTCTCGACATAACCATATGTCCGACGCCGATATAAACGTAATTATAATGTGTTGAGTGCGTCATTAAATTTAAAAAAAAGAAAAAAAGATGTGGAGTTATCGAAGTTTGACTATATATATATAAAATACACACACATGCTGTATACATGTTGGTGGCCTAGTAGTTAGTTATTTTTGCCAATTCACACAGTTTCCAAATTAATTCTTTTTTTGTACATACATTAAGAAATGTAAAAGAAACAACTGACAATCCTTAAATAAATGTTTTGTTTATTTTTCAGGCCTATATCAAAATTTATCAAGGAGAGGAGTTGCCGGAACCAAAGTCAATGCTGCAGGTGTTTGGATTACTTCTTTGTTAACTCACTGTAGTAATGGTAGAAATGTTTGTAACATGTTTCATCATTGTCAGAATCGGTGTTATTTGAACTTTTAGAAACAACAATGTATTCATTGTATAGACAGACTGACGCCTACCATTTTAAATTTTAAAAAAGAAATCTAGTGCTCTTACTTATAGGTAGTACTAAACCAAATAACCGGCTGGGTCAAAGTTCGAGGTGCACCGAACTTTTGATAGAGAAGTGAACACCACAAGTCCTGTGATCGGTTATAAATGTGAGTGTGTTGCTTTGTAAAAAAACAAGTTTCATCTGGATAAAAGAAAGATGCACTTTTATTTCATTTAGTATCAATGTGTCATGTAGCCTTGTGCTTGAAACATATATGGGGTACCTGTTAAAAAAAGTACTCGAATTTTGTGCGTCACTAGGGTAGTTGTAGACGCTATCTGTTATCTCAGAACCGACACCTTGATCCCCAATTTTCTCTGTTTCACTTGAAGTGTGAGGGGTGGTAGTATTTATATCCGTGGCGTTTATGTTGATTGATAATGTTGCAGGTAGCAGTTTTAGCCACATTGTCATCTATGGGATTTTATTTGGTAGTTTACACCCTATAAAGGACTGTGTCATATTTAGAGTCGACTTCCATTCTATACAAATGTATACAAGTCCAGACTTGAAGCTTGAGTATGAGAATCAGTCTTTAAAAGTTTCTTAATTATGTACCGAGTACTTGTGCTTAAATAACATTTCTACTCTTCTTTATTATAAAACATGGTTGCTTTTGTTATTAATGTTTGTCTCTCTCTAACCAGTGATTCATAAGTGGTATATCGAAGGCTATGGCATGTACAGGGATGGGATTTCTCCTCGGATCCATAGTTTTCCTCTTGTGGAACATGGCATTCCCTCGCATTTTAATCGTCCTTTCCTTCAAAATGTGTCGGATCCAATTTTAACCTATGATTTCAAGAATGTTCAGGTTCCCTCTAGATTTCCTCTCTTTTTTTTACAGTTCACCAATTCCTGCCATGATATAACATGTGGTCTTGTGCTTATAAACGTTTACAATCTATCTGGACTCTGATCTTTATTGGGGTCACACACGTGATGTTAAAATCTGAAGATGATGTTGAGAACAGAAAGTTTTTTACTGTTTCAATTTTAGTTGTTGATGAGACAGCTATTGTGTAGGTGGTATCTTTTCGTGTGACTAACGTTGTCGTAATGTTTTTATTTTAGGCAACTGCTGAAGCAAACAATCTGGCAGCTGTGTCTAACTCAAAAAATCAATATATCAAAGAGATGGAAGAGGTGAGGACACTTGCATTAACATTTTGAGTTTTCCAACTGAGTTAAAAAAAATTTCCAGCCAGTGTTGCACAAATCCCTTGCTGTTAATTGGAAAGAGTAGCCCATGAACAGGTGATAGAGGGTTTCCTTTCAAAATCTGTGTGGTCCTTAAAAATACGTCTGATGTCATATAACCTTCAATAAAATGTGTTGAGTGCATAGTTAAATAAAGCATTTCTTTCTCTTTTCTTTTCATTAAATAAAACATTTCCTTCCTTTGTTAACATGGAAAATTGCAAACTTATAGCTGTTTTTGATTTGGTGGTGGTGTTTTGTTTTTTTCAATAAGTAATTAAAATATACAGAGACGTGTTTCTAGTATCAGTAATCACTCTGATTTTGTTACAGGTCATTGGTGGAGAGCAGCCATATATGCATCCAGATCAGGTGGAGAAAGAACACACACAGTGCTTGCAGAGAGCAGAGCGCCTTTTTTTCCAAACCAAGAAGATGGGAGGTCCCGAGTTCAGCAAGAGATACTCGGACCAGCTTCGGGAAGAACTGGAGGAGGCGTTTGAAAACTTTAAAAAACACAACGAGGCCAAGAACGTGTTCAGTGCAGCGAGAACCCCTGCCGTGCTGTTCACCGTCATGGTAGCCGCGTACATTATGGCAGGCATTCTGGGCATGCTGGGACTCGAGTCACTGGGTAACCTGCTGAACGTGGTCATGTTCGTCTTCTTGGTCCTCATGCTCACCTGGGTGTACGTCCGCTACACTGGCGAGCACAGAAACGTGTCCACAGTCATAGACCAGGTGGCAGATCACATCTGGGATAAGGTCAGTTCACCTTTTCTGGGGGGTTTTCCGCCTATACCAAGAAACTCCTGCAATTAAGAAAATGTCTACAGCCAAAAAATAACTTAAAGGGACATAACCCTAGTTTTTAAACACTAAGGCATATTGTTTACTATCATACTTTACTTTGATATTCCCCCAAAATTAAAAGTTTACAATGCTGAATAAGCAGAATGACTGAAATGGCATAATATAAATCGTCAGTTACAATCAATTATATTTGCAATGGAGGACAAAATATTGCACGACAGTTAGTGGAAACAAAAGATAGAGTGACCAGAACAGTGACAGGCCTTGACCTTAAGTTTTTCCAGTGGGCTACTAGGTTATAAATTCTAGTAGCCCTCAGTAAAAATTGGTAGCCCCACAATTTGAAAAAAGGAAAAAAACCCTCAAAGTTATATATTTGTTATTTAAATGTGTTGTTTTAGGGTGGTTGTTTTTAAAATTATGAGCAATATACTGGGATATATATATAAACCAGGGGTGGGGAAAAATAAAATTGTCAATCGGTCCCACTTGTCGTCATTACTGGGAGGGGGGGGGGGGTAAAACGGAAAAAAGAAAGGAATAAAAAAGAACATTTAAAAGACAATATTTGCCCAAAATTTTGTATTTATTTTTTAAATCATAGTGACATCTGTATAGTTTTATCTTGAATCATAAACGCGAAACGATAAACATGAAAACATTTTTTTAATTTTTATTATTAATTTTTTTTTATCACATCAGTAAAAAACCCACCCACAAATTGTATATATTTTACATAATAGAATAAATAATATGAATAAGGAATAAAAGTTATTAATTTTAATTCCCATATATGTATAAAAAGTAAGAGTATTCAGTACAGTGTCCTGAAAATTAATAAAAGATCGCACCGTAGAAACGTTTGACAGCCACTGCTAGCACATGATCATGCCACAAGAGAGTAATAACGTCATCACTGATTGGATGAAATTTGACCTCTTTTGTCTAGACATAACAGTACATGTAGCTGTTTTGCTTACTCTCAATTGTTAAAAAAAAAAAAAAAAAAAAATGGAAACCTTTAGTTAATTTTAAAATCCTTTATAATTATTGGATACACTATACAGTCAACAATAAATACATTTATAGATTATTTCAATATATTTTATGGTATTTTAAGCAGTTTGTATTGCACAAATGCCTTTTACTTCGGACCCGACAGAGCTCCGCACAGTGGGCACATGGCCTCATAGGTGTTGACAGGTGTTGATTGTAACCAGTTGCAAATTCTGGTCCTTTGTTTTAATTGGAGTGTAATACTTTGATGGCTCTCTAACCAAGAATTGTGCTATCGGTAACGTCTGTTTAATCTCTTGACCGGCTCAGCGACTTTGACAAATGAGTAGCTGAGTGGCAGGCGATTGACACTAGTCACTGGCGATATTCTTAGGTAGACTTTAAAATCACAAAGTCTAAAACACCAGCCATATTGAACACTATTTATTAATTATTTTAAATCATGCACAAGATACCGATGTCTGGGCAGGCCGGTCCACTTGACGTATAGGAAATTATTCCAATAATAGAAATGGACAGGTGCTTCGGACCGACAAGAATGACAAAAGTGGGACCGGCAAACACACGTTTAAAAAAAAAAAATTCGGTCTCAGAGATCGAGAATCGGTCCCAGACCGGCAAAAAAGGGCTTTTCCCCACCTCTGATATAAACCCCGCTTTTTTTTCATTTTTTATTTTTATTTTTTTAGACCTAATCGTAATGAAGGCATACAGAATATTATTGAAACACTTCATACACTTTTCACGTACAGAACTTAGTCCGAACGGACGTAAAAAGAAAATGTGATTCTTAAGAAAAAGTATTTTAATGTGCTAATCGTACGATCATGAAGATCGATATTACATATTTTAAGTATTAAAATGGCTTTAACTATCTTTAATAGGTGTCACTTCGAAGAATCTTAACAAAACTTGCCTTTATTCTAAAACAATAGCAGTTTTTATTGATGACAATAAACATGTAAATGCCATGAGCCAGACAGGGGATCGCCATGTGTGTTTGTGTTATCACGTGACACGACCAGATGCCATTTTGAACGAGGATATTATGCAAAGCAATAGTAAACGATAAGAGAGATTTAATTAAAAATAATTTGTAAGAAAGATTAATAATTGTAACATTGAAAACATTTGTCAATTTATACGTGTCTTTAACATAACAATAGATTTTAATTTTGTAAACAATAATCTGATAATCTGTTGATTGTC